>CAUYQV010070286.1:0-42057 GCA_963574575.1 Galagoides demidoff
CTATACCCCAGTATGAAGGAGGGAAAGGGAGGGGGATGGGTTAATAGGGGGAGGGTTAAAGGTGACCATACCTATGGACCATATTGCAAGGGTACAAGTCAAATCTATCAAGTATAGAACACAAATGTCTTAACACTGTGATTAATTTAATGAGGTGAAAGCTGTGTTAATTAGTAGGATGTAAGCACTTCAATTTGTACAAATAATCAACACATTGAATCCCACAAAGGCATAAATGTATTTATGATCTATATATATATATGACTGAATAATAAAAAAAAAGAAAGAAAGCAGAAGTTATCTGAGGAAAGAACCATTTACCATTTATTATGTAACTCTGGAGGAAATATTCCATGAAGCTCAAGAAGAACTTAGAGAATATGGTGGCATAGAAACTAAACAAGATGAAAATGCTAAGATGAACATTAAGTCAACTGCATTATGCACACAAGATTTTTTTTTTGCAGTTTTTGGCCAGGGCCAGGTTTGAACCCACCACCTCTGGTATATGGGGCTGATGCCCTACTCTTTTGAGCCACAGTCGCCATCCACAAGAAGTTTTGATAGAAGGACTAAAAAGAGAACTTTAGGTTGAACAAATTAGATGTCACTGGTGAGAAACGAATAAGTTGTTTCAATATAGAGGTAGAACTTCCAAGTAGCAGAATTAAGGAGTGATTTAGAGGTGTAAAAATAACAGTAATACCTATGGATTTTACTTGTACCCATGATGTCTAAGGGCATAAATAAAAAGAGAAATAGAGTGATGTGCTGGGGAAAACAATTCTGTGACGTAATGCTTTTGAGATACAGGAGACATGGAGCCCATTGTAGGTTAAAGGAGAGAAGCTTACCAAGAATGAGAGTTTCAGTGTTTGAAGGAATAGAATATTGATAGATCAAGGTACATACAGTGACAGGAGGAAATGCATATAAAGCAGACATGAAGATTTGGCCTTGGGACCAATGTTTCTGCTTCAAGTTACAGTACCACTTTTAAAATATCCCCTCTAAAAATATCCTCTCTAAAATGTAGAAGTCCTTGACTTCATGTTCCTGCTTGGCAGCACAATAATGCTCTTCCTGATAATGTGATGCTCATTAAAAAGCAAACAACAAGACTTTTCCCTCTAGTTGCTTACGATCTAGGTGGAAAAAGGATACTAGATAATAATAATAATAATAATAATGATAGTTAACAGTACCTAAATTCCTGCCATATGTCAGACATTCAGCTAAGCTTTTGATATATAATGTTTTATCAAATGTATATTCTACTTTATAAGGTAGTTATTGACCTGAGTTACAAAGTTTGAGAAACTCATTCAAGGTCACATACCAAATGGTGGAAATGAAATTCTAGCCCCTTTGGATTCTGTCCGAATCCAACATTTGATGTTATGTTCTCTATACTACAAAAATATGATTAAAGGCAGAGTTGTGTATGATACATTGTATTTGTGTTGTAGAATTGAGTGAAAAAAGAGTGTCATGGATGGAGTTTTCAGGAAAAACTTATAAAGCCATTGATTGTTGCTTTCTTATTTGACAGACTTTGATGACTAGCATGGACAGGTTTGGAGTACTGCCTTGTCCAAAAATGTAACTGTGATACTGGATATATGACAGAAGGTTGCCTGAAGCAGTGTGTGAAATGTGTTTACTAGTCAGGATTCTATAGATGAGAATTTGGATAGCTCTCTTGCTGAATGTATTTCTGGCTTTGCTTCTTAAAAGGGGCTCACAGAAGGACCCACACAGAGCTCCTAGATCCTAGGCCACTCAGTTATGGGAGAAGTGGCAAGAGAAGGAAGGGTATCCAAAACCATGGTTAAAAATGTAACTTTTCTCAAGACAACAAAACTGGGAAGACTGATTGTGAGGCCATGGTCCAGTAATATCTGATATCTATGTGACCCTAAGTCATCTACTTGCTGGATCTCTTTGAATGGCATTAAAATTTCTTCACTTATGCTAACCATCCTGCCTCACTGTTATTTTTTAAATGGCAGGTGTTTCTTCTGCTATCTAGAATAGCACAGATATTTTCATTGCCTAAGAGTTAATTTTCTTTATTCCAGTGAGATACAGTAATGTTCTTCATCCACATGGGTCTTCACATCTCTTACGTAAACTTCACAAAACGAAGTCTTGCATTTCAACTTTCTTAAATTTCCCTATTTCCCACTTCTTTTCAGCAACCTGGAACATTATCTCTCAAACCCAAGACAGAAGAAATAAAATGAAGTATCTTTCCATTCGTTCTTACCTGCAGGTTAACTTTCCTGTCCACTCAGGATGCTCCTGGAGGGTTGGGATCAGTTATATTTTTTCTTTATTGAGATTTTTAATTCCAGGAATAACAGCAGCAAGGCAGTGGACAGGGAAGTCCCAGAAACATCGGTCTTCTGATGTGGACTGGTCGGTCCACAGAAACATCAATTTAACATCAATATATAGACAAAAATACCTTTATGAGTAGTTCACAATTTGCAGTACTCCAAATGAACACAAAAAAGAGGAAAGCCACATTGAAATGGGTAAAGAGAACAATTTTATTTCACAGTAACCCCTCCTACAATACCACACAGCTTAGTGGCAAGAGAGATCACCTTGGCCTGTGACTTCTCTCTCAGGGGGAAAGAAGGAGTGAAGCATTCTTTGGTTTTTCTGGACTTTCAACATACTGCCCAAGGAGTTGGTTTCTGCATCATCCCACACTGAATGCTGAAAAAAGTTAGCATAACTTAGATGCCTTGGGGCAGTTAAGAACAAAATAAGAATGGCAGGGGCTTGCTAAATCTGGCAAAACTCTGTGAAATACAGAGAAGGTTCAGAACCTGAGGTTTCTTCCACAGGAGAGATGGTGAGGAATGGAGCACACTTCTGATGTCTGTGACCTTGCAGTGCACTGGTCAAAGGTCTCATATTAAATACTGACACAATTACCATAATATAAACATGTGTGGGCAGTTAAAAACAAAGAAAAAGAGGCAGGCAGCTTATGACCATCATAGCTCTCTGAAATTGAAGGAAGGCACAAAATCTGAGACTTTTCCTGTAGGTGAGAGGGAGAGGAGGGGATCATGTCTACAACATCCCTGGCCTTTTGGTACACTGAAATAACTGGTTTCTGGTACCTCATCCAGAGTGCCAACAAAATTCTTATAATCTTATGGAGCTGCTAAGAATAAAAGAAAAAGGGCACAGCTCAACAAGAGTGGGAGAAGGCACAGGCTCAAGGCTTCTCTATATGTAAGAAGGGTGAGTAGCAGGATTATGCATCTGACATCCCATCCTATGGCAGAGAAGTCAGACTGTAGAAGAAGCAAGATATTTGGGGCTCCTAAAAAAAAAACAATAAGAAGAAGAAGAAAAGAAAAGAAACCCCCAAAATGTCCTCTTATAACTCTATAGGCACAAGTCAAAAGAAGATACATCCATAAAAGGGTATTGAAAGAATCCAAAAATCTCTAGCTAGGTGGAATGATGAGGTCTTTTCCTGAATAAGCCAATCCTTTAAAAGTTGGGGAAATGTCTATATTTTTGTATCTTTTTCAAATGTACAGAACAGAAAAGAACATGACATATTAGGGAAACATGGCCTAATCAAATAAACAAAATAAATTTTCATTAACCTACAGAAAAGAAATGGTGATTAAAAACTGATTAACAAATAATTCAAACTATGTGCCTTAAGGAAAGCAAGTGAGTTACAAAAAAGCAAGATAGACAACTAAGTAAAATTAGAAAAAATGATACATCAACAAAGAGATAGAAACTATAGAAAAAGAACCAAACAAATTCTGGAACTAAAGAAAACAATAAATGAACTGAAAAAATCATGAGAGGGTTTCATATTCAGACTTGATCAAGCAGACACAATCAGAACTCTGACAGGTTATTTGAAATTATCCAATAGAGAATAAGAAGAAAAAAGTTATAAAAATGAGTGAAGAAATTTTAAGGGACTTGAAAACCATCAAACTAACCAATGCACATATTTTTGAAGTTCTAGACAGAAAGAAGAGATAATAGGAGGCCGAAAGGTTGTTTTAAAAAGTAAATATAATAAATATTATTATAGGAGGCCAAGACTGGTGGATTGCTTGAGCTCAGGAGTTCAAGACCAGCCTGAGCAAGAGCAAGACCCTGTCTATGAAAATAGCAGGACATTGTGGTGGGTGCCTGTGTCCCAGCTACTCAGGAGGCTGAGGCAAGAGAATCACCTAAGTCCAGGACCTTTCTGTGAGCTATGATGCCATGACACTCTACCCAGGGCAACAAAGTGAGTCTCTGTCTCAAATACATAAATAAATAAAGGCTGAAAACTTTCCAAATTTAGAGAGGAAAGTAGATATTTACACTTATGAAGTCCAAATAACACCAGATAAGATACTCTAATAAAATTTGATGCATTACAATGAAATTGTCAAAAGACAACAAATGCAAAGAGAAAAGTTTCAAAACAAGGGGGCATCCATAAGACTATTAGCAGATTTCTCAGCAGAAACTGTTATGGCCAGAGGAAGAGAGACATGTATTTAAAGTGCTGAAAACAATAACTGCCAATCAGAAATACTGAACCTGGCTAAAGTGTCCTTTAACTGCTTCCTATCCTATGTTATGTCCAACATATTGTTCATGAATTAGAAAACTTAACATTGTTAAAATGTTCATATGCCCCAGTGATCTACAGATTCAGTGCAATCCCTATGAAAATTTCAGTATCATTTTTTACAGAAATAGGAAAAATATATCTCAAAATTCACATAGAACCATAAAATATTCAAAGATAGCCAATGCAATCTTGAGAGAGAACAAAGCTGAACACATCATACCTCTTAATGTCAACATATATTACAAAGCTAGAGTAATTAAAATAGTATGGTGCAGGCATAAAGGCAGACATGTGGAAGACATTCCATACACATTAGTGGAAGAGAAAAGAATAAGCAGTCCGGAAATAAAACTGTGTGTCTTTATTCATTTTTGTGCCAGGGTAGCAGAAGACCACTGACTGGGGCTGGAGGCTGGGAAGTCCAATATGAAGGTGCTAGCTTGTGGGAAGGGCTTTCTTGTTGTGCCATCACATGGTAGAAGGCAAGAAGGTGAGACAGCAAGAGAAGAGCAAACTTTCTTCATTAACCTTTTTACAATGTTGTTAATGTATTAATGAGACTTGAGTCCTCATGACCTAAACACCTCTCCTTAGGACCCACCGCCCAAGACTGTTACAGTGGGGATCAAGCTTCCACTTGAGTTTTGGAGGGGATAAAAACATTCAAACCACAGCATCAAATATAAAATGTTCAACTTAAAACTGACTTACAATTTTTTGACTTCATGATGGTGCAAAAGTGATAATGCATTCAGTAGAAACTGTATTTCAAGTTCCCACGTAACTATTCTGTTTTTCACTTTCAGTACAGTATTTAATAAATTACATGAGATATTTGACATTTTATTATAAAATGGATTTTATGTTAGATTATTTTGCCTGATTGTAGGCAAATATAGATGTTTTGAGCATGTTTAAGGTAGGCTAGACTAAGGTATGATGTTGCATAGGTTATGTGTATTAAATGAATCTTTGATTCATGATATTTTCAACTTGGAATTGGTTTATTAGGAGGTAACCCCATCATAAATTGAGGAAGATCTGTATTGGATTAACATTTTCAAAAAGGATTCCAAAAATACACAATGGGAAAAAGAAAGTGTCTTTAACAAATGATGTTAGGGAGACTGGATATTCACATGCAAAAGGATTAAAATAAGATCCTTATTTTATACCATAAACAAAAATAAACTAAACATGGATTTAAGACTTAAAGATCTTAATCCATAAAACTTCTAAAAGGAAACACAGGTGAAAAGTTTCATGACATTGGTCTAGACGATGATTTCATGGATATGACACATAAATAAAAGAGTGCACAATAAAAGCAAGGATACGTAAGTGGAACTATGTCAAAGCTACAAGCTTTTGCACAGCAAAGGAAACAGTAGGATGAAAAGGAAACCTATGGAATGGCTGATAATATTAGCAAATCAAATCTCTGATAAGGGGTTAATATCAAAAATTTAAAAGGAGCTCCTATAATTTAATAGCAGAAAAACTCAAATTGCATGATTAAAGAACAAACTAAAGACCTGAGTAGACAATTCTCCAAAGAAGACATGCAAATAACCCACAGATATCTAGAAACAGGTACCCTGGTCTCTGACAATCCATGTGTCTTATTTTAGTGTTCAGCTTCATTAATTATCAGGAAAATGAAAATTAATATCATAACGATACATTAAAAAACAAAACAATATCAAAAAACATGAGATAATAGGTACAGTGAGGATGTGGAGGAATTAAAACCCTTGCACACTGTTTATGAGAATGTATATGGGTGAAGTCACTATTGAAAAACAGTGTAGAGGTTCCTCAGCAAAGATTAAAATTTAATTACCATATGGTCTGGCAATCCAAACACTGGGTATACTGAAAGAATTGAAATCAGGATCTTGAAGGGAGTTCAGACAGAGTTCAAACTTCACTTAATAAATGGAGTTTCATGTTCATTGAAGCATTATTCACTATAAACAAGATATAGAAACAACCTAAGAACCCATCAACGTATGAATGGAGAAGGCTATCTTGTTATATGAGACAATATGCATGGATTGGAAGGACATTATGCTAAGTGAAATTAGCCAGTCACAGGACAAATACTTCAAGATTACCCTTTCATAAGGTGTCTAACATAGTCAAACTCATGGTAACAAGAGTAGAATGGTGCTCACCAGAGGCTGAAGGAAAAGGGAAGTAGGGAGTTGCTGCTGAAAAAGTATGAAGTTAATGCCATATAAGATTAATTGGTTCTAGAATCTGCTATACAATGTGTCTATAGTTAACAATACTGTATTGTGCACTTAAAATTTCATAAATTTTCTTATCAAAAAATTTTTTAAATGATTTTAGTGCTGGAGCCCTAGAGCCTAAGACTGTCTGAAGTTATCTGAGTTCCTTTCTTCCAAGAAACCTTGAGTGTGGTCATGCAGAGAGGACCCTTGCAAGTGCCCTAGGTGAAGCACATATAATTCTGCCTCACCACTCCAGGACATTCTTGATTCAGCTCCTGGGAGCATCAGCCAATTTGCTTACCCAGACTGGATGGCTGTCCACGTAGATGTTTTGTGAAGTGGTAGGTATAATATATGAGGTTGTACTGAGGCACAGTCATGGCTGCCCTGTCTGAATCAGGTAACAGCACATATCAAGGGTTCTCCTGACCATTCTCCCTTGCCTGGGAGGTAAAAAATCTAGAAATAGTTATGACTCAGTACCTTCCTCACTGACTTGCCTTTGATCTCTCAACCACACAACAGAGTAATAATAACATCACTCTTTAGACCAAGTACCTAACAACAATAAAGCCTAAATTCTTGGAGCAATGCGTGTTTCCACAGGTCTAACTGTTCATAGATTGGCAGAGAACATAGACCTCAAACTTCACTTAATAAATGGAGTCGCTGACCATGTGCCTTGTCTCAGCAGAAACAAGGATAATCAAATCAGGGCCTGATGCAGGATATAGGATGATGCGGGAGCACACATCAGGGGGAAGAACATTACTCATTGTGACAAACTCGCTTTTCCCTGGGAGGTGATAATGCTGCTGTTATTACTTTTATAATTTAGCTAAGAACTGCTAACATAGAGATTTTTATTCAGGAGTTTAAACAAATCCAAAATAATGGAGCAGGCTGGTAGACCAAATTATACATGCAGTCAATACAATGTTGCTCAGATAGAGAACTTGTATTATGTTTCTTGACATTAGGTGATATATTGGCATGATGAAATTTTTAGTCCTTGGTTTTTCAATTTTAAGCATATTGCTATTATTGTGCATTCTTGGGATTCTGTACTGATTTAACAGAATCTGTGAGAGTTTAAAAAGGGTTCAGTGACTGCCCAGCCCTTGCTGGTATAATGTAGATTTAAATAAAAATACACAGCGTCATGTTCACTTAACAAACTGGCCTTAACCAAAAGTTTCATATTCTGTTTCCCTTCAGTATTTCTTCTCCAAATCTTGTGCAAAACAAGAAATAAGATGAGACATGTTTTTAAATCATAATTTCCATTAAAATGTGCAGCAAAGCTATGGAGAACTTTTGTGTGTGTTTATTGACATGGAGGGGGAACTTGTGGGTTTTTTAAAAATTTGCACTGTGGGGTGGGGGGAGGTTTGATAGAGGGAGGGTAAATGGCGGGACCAAACCTATGGTGCATATTGCAAGGGTGCAAGTCAAATCTGTCTCGTGTAGAACAAATGTCTTAACACAATAATCCAGTAAATGAGGCAAAAGCTATGTTGATTGGTTTGATGTAAGCATGTGAGATTGTATAAAAAAATCAACACATTGTACCCCACATATACATAAATGTATTCATGATCTATGTGTGGATGACTTAATAAAACAAATAAAAATAAAAATTTTCCCTGAAGAAGAAAAGTAGAAAACACACAAAACAGATCAGCGATGAGACCATGTAACTGGAGTCAAGAATTTTTAATGTAGCACCATCACTAACACATATCTAACAAATACACAGACACATAACACGATTTAAACATTTTGCTTTTGGTTTAAAATTGAAACAAAATGTTAAACACTTTAAAAATAGAAATGGAAATAATTTTCCTTCAATAAATTTCAAAAAAGAACTTCAGATGTTATCAACAGAAAATACTGTTACTTGTTGATAAAACGTTTTCAACTTTTCCAAAGCAATTTTAACCTACACAATCTTATTTTATTTCTACAACACCCTGGCAGACAGGTAAAATGAATGATATTATTAGCTGTTTTTGTTCTTCAAGAGACTAAGGCATCTGAGAAGAGTGAGCACACTAGTACTTATTGAGATGTCAGCCATTGCTTTTACCAGCTATATATTGAATCCTCTTTTAACTTTCAAAATGAACCTATAAAGTAGATATTATTTTTCTGATTTTCAGGCAAGGCACCTAAAGTGCAGAAACCTTAAATTATTTGCCCAGTATTGCATAGCTAATAGGCATTGCCAAGAACATTTAAAAGCCATGTCTGTGTAATTCCAAAATCTCTTGTACCAGGTTGTCTATGTTAAATTTCAAATTACATGTTATAAAAAGGGCTAAACTATTAGGCAGGCATTGTGGCAGGTGCCTGTAGTCCTAGGTACTCGGGAGGCTGAGGCAAGAGAATTGCCTAAGCCCAGGAGTCGGAGGTTGCTGTGAGCTGTGTGAGGCCATGACATGACATTCTATGAGGGTGATAAGGTGAGACTCTGTCTCTACAAAGAAAAAAAGGGGGGGAGGCCTAAACTATTTAGTTGAATAGCCATAAAAATTTTAAGATTTCCTGAATCCTAACACCATGTAGAGGTAGAGAAAATACAAATCTGATATAACACAATACTTTGGCAAAGATTATATGTCTAAGATTAAAACTGTGATAACTATCAAGCAGCTAGGAAGTTTAGTTTTAATTATGAAAGGTTATGGAGTTTTGCGGGATTTTATATTTGAGTCTTAAAGAATGAGTGACACTGATCAAATGTTATGGAGGGGCTATTCTAACTTCTAACTTCAATTTTATGTGTGTCTAAAACAGTTTCCCAAACTTTGGTGACCATCAGAATCACCTGTGAAGCTTATTAAAGCTATAGACGCCATAAATCAGTTTGTAGGAATTTAGTCTAAGATAGCATTTTCTGAATTGTGATGTGAGAAACTAAAATATTATCTAGGAAAAGAGGGCTCTACAGACAAATAAGTGTGGGAAATGGCACTTTGTGTAAATTCTGCAAGTTGGTTTTATAGACAGATTTGTGCATCAACCAGGAAGGACCATCTATAGATACAGGGTCCTATAGAAAGGATGGCCCTAGGGGGGAGAATCCTAGGGGATTAGCATCTATGAGCTTTGGAGAAAAGAAAATCCACAACCATAAAGCCATATCAAGATCAGAGGCCAAAAGAACTTGATTTCTGCATCCAATGGAATATTTAAGCAGAGGCAAAAATGAAGACTGGGTCAAGAGATGGAGAGAAGGGAGGAATAAGGAACAAGGTAGGCAAAGCTGAGTGGTTCCGGCTTTTAATCAAGGAATTGGAGTCTCTGTTTTCATGTGTGTTTGCTGCTTGTCTGTGAGTGCAGCAGACAGCCAAGGAGGGCCAGGTGTGTCTTACTGGCTCAGATTCTGCCCCCACTTAAAAGTCTGCCTCCTGCTTCTCCTCTCAGGGAAATCCTTCCCTGGCTATACTTACCTTTTCAGAGACCTCTTGTTTTTTAAGTGTTTATTGCATTGATTTTTTCCAATTTTCCTCTTCTTACTTGATTTTAAATTGTCTGATACTAGTCAATAATTCTTTCATGTGTTACTTTCTCACCAATTACACTGTAATTTTTCTGAGGGTAGAAATCACATCTTATACTTCTCAGTGACCCCATAAAGCTTAGGAGAAAGACAGCAAGACTCAGTGGTTGCAAGCGCCTGTCACAGACAGTTGGTGTCTTAAAGCACAAACTGTTTTTTTTACATTTTTTCCCATCATTGTTCTTTGGTTTGACTGGGTGGTTTTTCTGCTGGGGGCTCTTGGATGGTCACAGGATCAAAGTGGATGACAAGATCACTCACACAGTTGGTGCAAGAAGGCCTGGTTTCAGGGACTCACGTGTGACCTGTGTAGTCACACAAGACCTTATGTTCAAGAGGGCCCCACATTGGGATTTAGTACTCTGTGGTTGCCATCTTGAAATTCTTAATAATTTATCTTTGAATTTGAATTGAGTAAGCAATTAATGAGGTAACAATGGAACATGTATTGGGATTCACAGCCTTCCACATACGCAGTTCCAACTCGCTCAGTCTCCCTACCACCCCAGGGTCGATTCTTGGCTGCAGGGTCTCAATCTCTATCTCCAGGGACCCCACAGAGTTTCCCCCTCCCCACACCTGCTCTGTGACAGCTACTGCCCTCTTCCCTGCCACATAAGTGGGTGGAAGGTCAGGGCTCTGCCATTGCCCGTAGTCCCTGGCAGGAGACAGATATGGGGAAGACTAAGGTCAAGAGTGCATAGTACGCACTCCAGTGGAGGCAGATGTAGGGAAGACCAAGGTCAAGAGTGTTGGGGTATGTAGCATCTTGGGGTAGTGCAAGGGGGCTTCAGTTCCAGTTGGGCTGGTAACATCATGGCCCATTCAGTAGACAGCCCTTGACCCTGGCCATTCCAAGTTCTGAGCACATCCAGGCCCAGAGGCTGCAATCCCTTGGGAGTTAATCACTCACCAACATGCATCAGGGCATTGGGCCTGAGGGAAGGAATACTGACTTCCTTGACCCTGCTTGGTATTAGAGCTTTTATTTTGCCCTGGACCTTGCAAATTATGTAGTTGGTCCTGGGTGCTGGCTTCCCTCTGGAAGGTGGTTAGCTAGGGGAGAGGTTATAGTGGCTGGGTTCCAGAAGGAGTATATCAAGAAGCCAAAGTTTTGAAGCAGGAGATTTCTTAAGGATCATCCTTGAAAGTTACATGTCACTTTTGCCACATTTTATCCATCATAGTACAGGAATAAGGGGAGAAGAAGTATACTCTGCCTCTTGAGGGGCTTGTGGCAAGGTCACAGGGAGAAGAACATCTGGGATAGGAGTGATTGTCGAACATCCAGGCAGCCATAGGGCAGAAAGTATCCAAAGAGAATCATGTTTAAGGACACCATCTTCAGAATGTCGGTCAGATAGGGGCTCAGATCTCTGCTCCTTTACTGCATGATAACTGAACTTCTTTAGTTTCTCTCAATTTTAGTGTCCTCATTAGCAAAAAGAAGTGTGTCATGAGAGTTAGATATGACAGGCACAATGCTTGATGCATACTCAGTGCTGTATGACAAGAGCTTCTGCTGTGAACATATTAACCAGCTATAAATGTATCATTCATTCCATATTGGGCCAATATGTCCCATGGTGCTTGGGAGTCAAGTTGGCTATAGCTAAATATTTACCAAAGGGTGTGTTCACTCTTGGGTATCAGAGAGGCGTTCATATTATTTGAAAACACAAATAACTATGGCAGAAGCAACATTTTTACCTGATGCTGTTTTTCACAACTTGACCAATAGTCAGTGTTAATAGCAGAAATGAGAACATGATGGCACCGAGTACCCATCTCAGAAGTTGGGGTACCCCAAAAGGGGCAAAAGGAAACACTTGACCCTAAGGACCCATTTCTCTTTCTGAACAAGGATGGTGATGAGGAAACAGATATTAAAAAACACATCTTTTGTGTACCTTAAAATGCTTCAGTAGAAACCTCCTCAGCAAATGTTAAGGAAGTTTGATGTTTTATTACCTTCTATTTGCTCTCTGACATGATGTGGAATGCAAACAATTGTTGCTAAATCTGAAAATCTTTGACCTTTAGCTTCTGTCCAACCAGTACTCATTTAAAGAAGTAAAAAGAATACGTACCTCCTCAGTGAACAGCAAGAACGCTTTCTCCTCTAAGCCTGAAATCTAATTCTCATTCTTACTTTCATTCAAGTAAAAATAATCACTGTGATGATAATAAAATTAATATAACATCTCAAGGAATCTGTCATTGCTATAACTGGAAATGAACCAGTGAAGAAAAGGTGAAGAGAGACCCTTCTGGTTAAATTGACCGAAACATTCTGTAACAATGGAGCATAGTAAAATACAATTAAGACTGAAAGTGACCTGAGGCTTTAAATCAGAGTACTTAATGGGACATGAAGACCATATAAAGGTCAGCAACTCAGAATTGACCTCCTGGTTATAATATATAGGTTAAAAAGATCCTGAAGCTCTTTAAATGTCTATAACTTATCACTTGTGAAATGTAAATTGTTGCTCAATTTACATTAAAAATAAAATCTAATTTTTCATTTATTAAATTGACAATGATTCAAATATTTCTACAAAGCAGGCAAAGGCATGTTGAGGGCAGCATGATATTGGTGAGAGTTCACTTATCTAAAAAAGAGTTAGCCTAGAATTTATCAAGCAGTTCAGGAAAATTTATTCCTTCGTGTCTAGTGATTATCCTTTTTAAAATCCATCTTGAAAAAACAAATTAGAGGTTTGAGGAAAAGATACAGGGAAAAAATATTAACAGCAGCAAGACAAGCATGCACACACCCCCATATCACCCCAAGGATGCATATCGAAATCGTGAGGCTCCTACAACAGTTTAACTTTGAGAGCAACCTAAAAACCCAACAATAGGTGAATGCTTTAATCTCTGGAACAAAAATATACTGCCACTTAAAACTAAGTTCTAGAAGACACCAAATAGCACAGGAAAAATTCTCACAAAATGATAATTGGTTTAAAAATAAAGGCAGATTAAAATTACAGAGCATTACTCTTTTTGTTAAGTGCCTTTAAAAAGAAAGAAAACAAACAGCAGAGGGAACAACGGGGAGATTGTTTGGAAGAATGCATGTAGATCTCTCTAGAAAAACTTCCACTCTAAGAACCCCTAGATAAGCAGCTCAGCTCGAAAGAGGTAAGGTATAGACAGTGAGGACCAGAACCAACTTCAGGAGCAATAATGGGCTACAGGGGCTATGCAGTTCTGGGATTGAGAGTCAGTCATGGGATAAAGAAGCAGAGTCCTGAATAGTAATGTAGCTGGAAGCCATGCTGTAGTCCAAAGGGCCTTTGTTTTGTCCATTAGTGCTATTATATCAAAATATGTGAGCCTGAGTAATTCATAAAGAACAGGAATTTATTGCTCACAGTTCCAAAGGCTGGAAGTTCATGATCAGGGTTCCAGTAGATTCAGTGTCCAATGAGGGATTGGTCTGTTTCCAAGATGATGACTTGTTGCTGTGTCCTCTAGAGGGGACAAATCTTATGTCCTCGCACAATGGAAAGGATGGAAGGGCAAAAACCTATTAGTTTACTCCAGGCCCTTGAGAAGGTTGTTTATCTCAATTAGGAGGGCTCTGCCTCATGGTTTCATCACCTCTAAAGGGACTAACTCTTAATACCACATTGGTAATTAAGTTTTAACATATGAATTTGGGGGGACATAGTAAGAACACACAGGGAGGTATGATTTTATGAATTTTCAGGATCACTTTTAGCTCCTTAGTCTCAGAAAGCTACCAAGCTATACCACCAAAATTGCTTTTAGGCCAAAACGTTGACCAAGAGCTCTATACATCAACATGCCCTCCAATGCACAATCTAATAGGTGGCTTGTAGAAAAACCCAGAAGACTCTGAAGGAACCAAAGGACATTCACAAACCCAACCCACTGATTCAACAAATATTTAGTGAGGTCCCACTGCATGTCAAGCACTCCTGTGATCCTGAGCAAGCAGCAGAGAACAAAACTAGTTTCCTGCCCTCATGTTACTTGTGTTCTACTCAGGATGGAGCGAGAAAATAAATACCTATGCCAGGAGGTGAAAGTGGTGATGGAGAAAAAAGAACAATAGAGCAGGTTGAGAAGGAAGGGATTTTCTGATAATTTTACAGTGATAAGTTTGAAGGCCTTTCTGAATTAAGGGATGATTCCCTCAGCAGATGCCTGAGAGAAGAGCATTGCAAGCTGAAGGAACGATACACCAAAGCCTGGAGGCGAAAGTGTACTTGGCATGTTGGACCAACAGCAAGCACATGGTAAGACAGAGAGTGGGAGAAGCTAAGTTCAGAGAATCTAGAGATGAGGCCCAGAACTGGGGCCTTGACCCAAGGGTCTTGTCAGTTAACTAAAGTCTACATGAACTGGGAAGACAACTAGGGAGTGAGCAAATGAGATTAGATAAAAGAACCACTTTGGCTGTTGTGTGGCCAATAGAAGAGATAGAAAACAAAGGTGAAAGCAAGGAGAGACTTTGGGAGACTGTTACAGTTGTTCACAGCCACAGCATAGCAGCCTCTTGGTGGTGAAAGTGATGGAAGATGGAGGTTAGATTCTTACAGATATAGAGCCTTAGAACTGGCAGATAGATTGGAAATGAGTTGATGGAAAAAGGAGTCAAGAATGACGTTAAACTTTTGGGAGTCATCATTTACCAATATGGGCAATTACTGTCAGCCAATATGAACATTTTTAAGGCTTTCGATACATATTGCCAAAGCACTGCCAGGACTGTCTTGATGGGATGCAAGACCTCATTTGGCAACACCTTCCTAGCTATTGTAAGTTTAGGTCACTAAAGAGTCAAGAGTGGCTGTGATGTTTGGAAATTTTATTTGTCCATAGTTTTCCTTGGTAAGGAGGTAGGCAGACAGATGTTTCAGAATTATCAAGCACAGGGTAGACATTCTGTTTACATTTACTGACATACTGAGAAATGAGGAAAGGACTGCCATCTTCCTCATTGAAATTTAGCACACACACACCCCCTTGGTGATTCTAATCTTCCTCCATTTCACACTCCATTCTACCATCTCTCCTTTTCTCTCTTTAAAGCCACTGTTCCAGGATTTCAGGCTAGAAATTTCTCTTTTAGAAAGACCATGCCAGCTGGCCAGCTTCTGTTATTTTGACCAGATGGAATATAGACAGAGAGGAAAGGGTGAGCAGGCCATGTATGACAGAGTCTGACCATTATGCCTATCTGCAGACTTAGCTGGATGGGGCTGGTCTAAGAGGATAGGAAAGACGGAGACTTTAAAACTGAATTAGGTCAATCTGGTGGTGTGTGGTACAAACTGAAGAGTGAAACTCAACAGGAAGCATTGAAAAAGAAATCTAGACTGGTTCCTAGGAGTGTCATCTAGTCCTTGTTCTGGTTTCAACCTCAGTTAGACCTAAAGAATAGAGCTCCATGGGGCATTGCTAGACTTAACGTTATCTCCAGAATTTCACAACCTGCACTCAGGTCAGCTTCAGACATCTCATTTATCTCAAAAGTAGACTACCATGCTATTTGACAAATATAATCATGATGGGAAAATTTCAGCCACATGGGAAGATTTCTGTGTTCACAATCCCCCCTACTGGAAAAGTGGCAAAGATGGTAAAAAGGAAAGGCATCTAAAATCCTATCCAGTACTTGAGACCACATCAGGATACTGTGTCCAAATTAGTTTCTTCATCAGTGTCATAATGTTTGACATTACTGTATTTATTTTCTACTTGTCATTCCCCTTGGGAAGTAATGTGAGGGAGTCAGTGTATGTAAGCACTGTCCACACCACATTCCCCAGTGCCCAGTGTATAACAGACAGTGGATAAATCAATGTTGGCTACGAGCAGAAGTTTGGGGCAAAGCTAAGGACAAAATTGTAGATGTGTGGAGGCCAAAATGTGGCATTATCCCTTTAAGATTCACACCACACTTACTTCCAAAAGGATTTGAGCTTTCCTAGAGATTAAAATATACTATAACTCTTATAACACCTTTATTTGCAGGATGTAAGCTAGCATATAAAGATGAACATTTTAAGACATTGTTTTATGAATATTTAACTAAGCAATGTTCTAGTTTTTTACAGGGAATACATGCAATTTGCATATGTTATCTTAGAAGTCATCTTTTAGCCTATACTGCTCAGAAGGAAAGCTGTTTATTTGAGTGGCAGTGCTCTCATCTTTTCAATGTAAAATTCAGGCAACACGTATATTAGAGTGTTGAAATCTTCGTGGCAAAAATACTGCATTCTCAGTGTAGTATATTTCTACAATATACATATGGAATTGAGAGTAGGTACCTAATGGACATTTGGCAAATACCAGATTTAACATGTTGATTAGAAAGAATTGTCATCTCTCATGATCAAGATTCAATCAACACTGACAGGTATTCTGAGAGCAGTGTTACTGCTGTAGGAGTATAAACTATACTACCAGCAAGTCTTATAAGATCGAACTCTTCTTCAGATACTACTAAACCATGTCAAGTAAATGAGAAACAAGAAACTGGACTGCTAAATTTTGGAATGGGATTAGTGACTTTATAAAAGGGTTGGATATAACTAGAACAGTTTCTTTCCTTCTATCCCGTCTGCCATGGGAGGGCAGCATTCATCCCCTCTGGAGGACACAGTAATAAGGCATTACCTTGGAAGTAGAGACTGGGCTGTCACCAGATACCAAAATGCCAGTCCCAAAATCTTGGGCTTCCATCCTCCAGAACTATGAGAAATAAATTTCTGTTCTTGATAAATTACCCAGTCTCGGGTATTTTATTATAGCAACACAAACTGACAAAGGCAGAAATAGGTACTGAGAATGGGGTGTTGCTATAACAAATCCCTGAAAATGTGGGAGTGACTATAGAAGTGGGTACTGGGTAGAGGCTGGACCATAAAGGGCTGCTGTGTGTTGCCATGGCAGCCAAACTAAGACACTCCTACTCTCTCTTTTTTCTCTCGTAATGCCCACAACCCCATTTTTAAAATTGACTCGAGGATCAGTACAAAAGTCACTTTCCACAAGTTGTTTTTCTAATCCTTACCACTCTCACTCTTAGATCCCCCAGTACACATTTTCCTACTGGGTGTTCCATAGTAGCAGCCCGTTTCTCCTCTAACAATGCACCTACCACACTTTATTTTTATATTTTTTAATTGCCATATTTTCTCTTTGTTAGGTGGGCTGCCATGTCAAACAAAATCTATCCTGCACATCTATGTCACACCTAGCCCCCAAAGCAAGGAAATTTAGACCATCTTTGTCAGAGGGATTAAAAACTGAATGAGTGAGTGAATGAATGAAAAATTCATCTCCACCTCGAGCATGTAATTCACCACCATCCAGTGCCCTTGCATGCTGAGCCATGCTATGTTACTGATTATTCTAGCCTCCTTTGGGAGGTTGAAACAGAGGTTTAAGTCCAAAACCTCTGTTAATAGGCACCCGCTTGCAGAGAAGGAGAGGCTGCTCTCACCCCCATCCTGCACAGGGAAATACCTCAGGAAACACCTCCTGCCTCAGAATGAACCACTCACACATCATTCTCAATCCAGCCCAAATATACTTTGCCTCAGAGCAATTTCTCCAATGTATTTTCAAATGATCGATCAGTTTGCTTAGTGACTCATACTGTGTAACTATGGGGCTTTCTTTATGTTTTCAAGGCTGTTTCAAAGCAGAGTTAAGGAGGGGACAGAGAATAAGGTGCCCTCTTTGTTCTTCCTTGTAGCAAGACTAACATGCAATGTAGGAAATTCCCCATCTCTCTCCCGTGAGAACTTCATCAGTTTTATTTCTGCTTCTATATTGTACTTCCTTCTGCATCTAATTGGCTCCTGAATACAGGAGTAATGTAAGGCCAAAAAATTCAATGTGCCTGTTGCCTTTACCCGGGGAAGTCGTTCTGTCTGTTTCTGTTTCTCTCTCTTCCTGCTTGCCATAGTCTGTGTGCTCTGTATTTGTGCCAAAGTAATGGTGAGAATTATATGGGTCTCCATGGCTTTTTGCCTAGAAGAGAACAATTTACAAACGGAATTTACTTGGCAAGAAGTTTCTTATCAGCACAGAAGTAAATGACCATGCTATTGTACTTCCTATAGCTTAGGATCAAAAAGTCCCAGTGGCTACAAAGCTCTTGGGCTTTGCTGTTTAACCATTTCATTTCTAATACATATGGATTGCTTGTGTGTTCACTGAATTCTCAATAGCATTAAGGAAGATATTATGGTTTTGAGCTCAACACAACTCACTTGAAGTTTTTGCTTACTTGAATCTCTTAATTCACTTGAACTACAGAGGGTGCACAAAAAACATATACACAACTTAAGTGCAAAGCTATCCTATTCAGGCCTGTCACATGGTGACACCAGTATTTATTTGATTACCCCATCTCTTTAGCAAACATTGTGCTGTACACTGCTACTATAATTTGATTCAACTTTGAAAAGTAATTACACAGAACATTTCTCAAAATGTATATACATTTTTGTAGTATTTCCAGTATACTGAATGTATATCATGTACCAGGCACTAAAGCCTAAAGACATCCTCACCAACAAGAGAGAAACTACAGGCTAACCCAGGAGATGAGAAAGAAAACAACCAATTGAAACACAGGATGGTGATTGCTGCAACTGAGATAATTATAGGGTTTGGAGCACCGAAGGTGGACATTTCCCCAAGGAGTATTGATAGGGCTTTTATTTTTGGTGGGTTTGTTCTGTTTTGTTTGTTAGCCACCTGAACAATTTTTAGTTGCAGAGTTTAGTAGTTTCAAATGTACTCCCATCAAAGAGTATTGCTCTGAGAAAAGAATAAGAGGAATTGATATCTTATTTTTGACCATTTTAGAAGCCCCAAATTTGACAATACGGCCATATTTTCTCTGAGTGGTGTTGTCTGCCTGGCTCACTCATATTTATCCTCCCTGCCATTTTGTGTTGTGAAAAAAAACAATAAAACCATTTTAATCGAATCAAAGAGATTTATTTACTAATCTCTAAACAAATTTCATATTCCCCCTTCCCAAATGAAAATCTTTAATCAAGCATTCTCCATTTTCCAAAATGTCCTTTCCTTTTCCACAGATCCACAGCTTTGGTCACTTTCCCAAGGCACAAGGGAAGCCCACCTGAGTCTGCTTCCTAGATGCTCTTGACCACCTACTTTGAGAAACTTTTCTCATCTTCCTTCCTTCCTTCTTTCCTTCCTCTCTCTGTCTCTCTCTTTCTTTCCTTTCTTTCTTGACAGAATCTCACTTTGTCAGCCGTGGTAGAGTGCTGTGGCATCACAGCTCACAACAACTTCAAACGTTTTTTTTGTTGTTGTTTGTTTAGTAGGCCCTGGCCAGGTTTGAACCTGCCACCCCTAGGACATGGGGCCAGCACTCTAACCATTGAGCTATGGGAACCCAGCCCCAACCTCAAACTCTTGGGCTTAAGCAATTCTCTTGCCTCAGCCTCCCAAGTAGCTATGACTGTGGTGCCTGCCACAACACCTAGCCTTTTTTTTTTTTTTTTTTAGTGATGAGGTCTCACTCTGGCTCAGGCTGGTCTTGAACTCTTAAGATCAAGCAATCCACCCACCTCAGCCTCACAGATACTACGATTACAGGTGTGAGCCATAGTGCCTGACCCTAACTTTGCTTACTAAATCTCTTAATTCACTTGAACTATAGAGGATTAACAATGGTCAACAACCATGCCACTTGTTTGGAACTTAGCATATGCTAACCTTGGATTGTTATTCTGCCTTTAATGTACAATTCAATCTAACCAATTAAGTTACTAATCACTCAAGGGAAGTGAGTATACATTACCAATAAAGCATATGTGCTAAGAACCTTAAACATGCATTTAGAACTTATTGAGCACTTAGTATGTGTAGAGAATTATATTCAATGCCAAGACATACAGATGTAGCGTCTATCCTGGAGAATCGCACTATGTATGCAGTGCATTCATTTACGTTATCTTATTTTCCTCTTTCAAAAAAATCTGCACAATAGATTTGGGAAGACATTATTATCCTAAGAAAGTCTGATGAGGATATCGAAATTGAAGAGACTGGCTGGTTAGCTAAGGCAGAGCAAGAACCAGTGATTTTCCAAGGATATGCAACATGGTATAACGGAGGGAATATGGGTTCCAACAGAGATAGTGGTTTGAATTGCTACTCTGGTGACTGTCATCTGAGTATTTTGGACAAGTTGTTTAACATCTCAGACTTTCAGTTGCCCACATGATGTGATGATAATGCCGACTTTATAGAGTTATTGAGAAGATTCAGTGAAATGTCATGAGCAGTGTCCATTGTCTAGTACAGTCTCAATAAATGGTGGCTATTACTGCTGCTATTACTCTCCTACTCCTCCCACTACACTGCTCTCCTGATTTTACAGGCTTCTAAGCCTTTGTATGGCCCTAGTACCTAACATAAGTACCTCAGTGCATGGTAGGTTCTCAGTAATGGATGTTGCTTTTGGTATTTATAGACTTATCCTCAAGCAAGGCTAACTTTCAGGCAGTGTATGTCAGCAAAATTACCGATTCTTTATAGCTGGTCTGTTCAGACTGAGCCATACCTACTTGGATGGGTTGATGGCTACCATATTGGCTGTGAAATATTTTGCACAGTGCCCCCACCCATGAATATGTGGGACCAGTGTTTTACACATTTTACCAAGAGGGAGGGTAACCACCCATAACTAGTGGTTCTCCCTTTCTCCATCAGCTAGCACTGGCCTAGAAAAACCTCCCACACATAGAATTATTAGACTAACACGGCTTCTAAGGACATTCACAATACTTGGCGCATTGTCCACATAGAGCCAATTGTGGGTGGGGTTCGTCTATAAATACTCTTCCAGGGAGTAGGATACCAGGGAAATGCCATGAAGTTGGGTTTTATCAACCACTAGCTATGGAATTAATTTTTTAATCACTGTAGTTAAGAAATTTCTATTTGGCTGTATTTCCATCTGGTCAGACATTTTCTACATATAACTTAATTTAATTTATGTTGCTTACTGAATAATTGTGACTCTGGGCTAATAAATGCTTTGAGAAGAAGCTCGATGTAGCAAAGGGGTCTTCTACACATCTCAAATCAAGCTTCTCTTCCACTCTCAGGGCATTTCCCTTTGTGCCTTTGACCTCATACAACTAGATAGGTTTTCTGAAGAAATGGGCAGAAGAGGAACCTCATTAAGCACCCAGAGGCTATAAAACAAGAAACCATTTAGCCAGATAGGAGCATGATTTGCATTAACATTTCTTTTTTTGAATAAGGCTGTGAGTGCCAATGCTGCAAGTATAAATGCACACAAAGTGCATTCTAAACTGCCTTTGACTCAGGTGCCAGAGAACTCTTCCTGGGACTAGCAGCCTCTTTCACCTTCATTGCACCATCCGTCTGATGAAAAGTATTGTCAAAATCCAAGCTGGGAGGCTGTGCTGCTTGGGGAAGCAGTAACAATGATTAAGGGGCATAAAATGCGAACGTGAACTTGTAATGAAATTGCCCTTACTTACCGCCTGGTTAGTATCTGTGATTGCCACAGTATGCCTCTGTGATCAATCTCAGCATAATGAAAAATAGCAGCAACACTTAGATGTTCACGTGGCTTATATTAGGAGTAGATAGAAGTGTTTTCAAGGCTACGGTGGTAATGGAGAGGAGTCTGTGATGCAGAGAATAGCAATTGATGCTTATTCATGGATAAAGAAGGGGTTCTTTGGGTGAAAGATACATCAGCTGGAGAATTCCCTACACACAGGTCTTACTGATTTAATATCTCTGCCTAAAAGCTATACTGTATTTCTGACTATCCCATCTTCCTGTGAGACTATATCCTTTTCCTTGAGAACTAATATAGTTTTACTGCAAGTAGGGGTCAAGAAAGGTACAATTTTTCTGGAATAGAATTAGACTACAGACACACGCACTATGTAATAGGAATCCCCATTCTAGAGATTTATGCTAAGGAAATATTCGTGGATGTATGCAATGGTTTATTTGTAAAGCTATTCATTGCAATAATTTCTGTTTTTTAAGAGAAAAACCATAGACCTCTCAGATGTCTAACAATAGGAAATTAGGTAAATCATGGCACTTCTATATAATGGAATATCATGTAGCAAAACAAATACATGTAGAGAATATTTGGTGAAAGGAAAATATTTCGAATCTATTAAAAAATGTATTTATGCAGTAGATAATAAAGCTAGAAAAATAAAATGCAAGCAGTGATTATTTGGGGCAGTAGATTTGTTTGCTTATTTAATTTTTTGGCATAATAATATAAGAAAATGCATTCTTTCTATA
The DNA here is from genome assembly GCA_963574575.1 of Galagoides demidoff. Taxonomy (NCBI): domain Eukaryota; kingdom Metazoa; phylum Chordata; class Mammalia; order Primates; family Galagidae; genus Galagoides; species Galagoides demidoff. Next base: position 22,769 of record CAUYQV010070286.1, read on the forward strand.
ATAAGAAAACTTTTTTGTTTCTTTAGAGAAAAAAAGAAAAATAATAACTTCAAAATTAGGTGTGTGAATTAATCATGAGCATGCATAATTATGGACTCAGAAATATCTACATATTTATATGTATGACTATGATTTTATGTTAACATGTGGTTTAGGTTTAAATTTCAACTTTATCTTAGGTTATTGTTTTTCTTAGGCTGTGCATAGGAAAAAACTTGTCAGAGCCACACAAGAATGCTGTTCATTTAGGAGGGTTTTTTAATACCTTCATTTATGCTCCCGCCGTAATGGATAACTCGCCACTTCCCAAACACATCCCAAAGAGTCCCATCTTGCACACCATTTCCTCCTCTTCGAAAACCTTTTCTCATCCATCCTTACAAAGCCTATTCACTCATCAAGGCCAAGTTCAAACTTTACTTTATGAAGATTGCTCTAATTCTCCTCACTCAGAAATAAGTTTTAATTCATCATCTTTCCAGATTTCTGACATTTTTTTTACTTTTTGTTTTTTATTAAATGATAGCTGTGTACATTAATGCAATGCAAGAGTTGTGTGCATACTTTCTCTTCTCTGATAGAGTATAAGCTTTTGGAAGGCAAAGACTTTATGTTTCTTTTCACATTTGTGTCCTCTAAAAAATGGGAGTATTGACAGAATAGGTACTTAAATACTCGCTGAACATATAAATGAATTAACCTAGTTTTCAGAAATATGAATAAACGTAGACCTTACCATGCTACTTGAAAGTCTGACCAATCTTAGCACTGATCTGAATGTGGGACCAAAATGAACTGTAGATTTCTGGCTATTTTGAAACTGGTCCTAATACAGTACATAATTCACTGAATATTTATATAAAACAGATCCTGCAAAGGAGATGTTCTGAAATAGTACAACAACCACACTTTATAATCCTTTCCAGAAGAATCTTATCTGTAGGTATTCACTACAGCAAAGGCCAGCTGGAAACGGCAGTCTTTTGATGCTTGTTTCTGAGCCATCTCCCCCCTCTGTCACTTCCACAATGACCACATTGAGAACTTTGGAAATAACATCTTGAGTTGGAAGCACTTTGCAAACTATAAAGGGCAAGGCAAATGTTAGCTATAATTATTACTATTCAGAAAATGCTTCTGCAAAATGCCTGTGGCGTGAATCTCCCAATTTGAGAAGGCGAGTCTGGCATGCCTCGATTGCTGCCGCACGAGTTCCTTCCCTTTATATTCAGGAACGGACTGCAGGGACCTGCCCTCTGTGGCAAATGACTTGTTTTGTAAATGTCAACGATTCAAAAATATTTCTAGGAGAGATTCTCACTACATACAAATCAGAGGCTCAGCCAGAACGCTCTGATACTCAACACCAACAGTCAAATGACTTTTACATTAGGATTTTTCACTCTACTCTTACTTTTCAAGAACGGCTTCCAAATGGTGAGTGGACACCTTTTAAACAGTTCCCATTTGCTCCTCAGAGTAAAGGAAATTCTGATTAAAGCATATAATTGGCAAACTTTTTAGTAGCTATGTGTGCATTTGTTCATTATTGTTCATAGAATGGATTTAAATGTGGTTCCATTTGCAAATAGTTCTTAAGTTGTTAATTTTAAATTTATTCTTAATCCTTTTGGGAGTGAGTCTATCTATGGTTCACACTGTGGCTTCCTGGTCTGAAAGAAAACAAAACAAAACAAGCAAAAAAAAAAAAAAAAAGTAATTCTCTAAGACTTACAGAAAAGCACTTTCTGTCTTGCAAGTTTTCTTAAAAATTTGAGAGCATGCTCAAGCTGCCTGCTCTCAGCATGATGCCACATAGGGGCACAAGAGGGTGATAGAATCTGAAAAATCCTCTCAGGTGTAAACCAAAAGAAAAAGAAGTGAAAGAAAGCTATTCATGACTCCTGTAACTGACAGTGTTTGTGGAAAAAAAAGAAGAGGTCAGTGTGTTTAAAAAAAAATCTCAAGCAAATTCAGTCATTTAGATAAGCACTCTGCCCCGCTGGTCTGGGAAATGAGGCACAGAGAGGTCACAGCCATAGAGTACTCACTGTCCTGCCCTTTCTCCCTTTTCTGCTCTAACTTCCTTCATCATATACTTATTGCTATGACTGTGGACTTTTGTTTTGGAATATTACCAGAAAACATAGAAAGTGCTCCACATTTTAGAAAATGATGTTGTCTAAGCCTTTGGACCATCCCCTATCATGAGAAGATTCAATCACCGACAGGATTCGAGACTGGATAAATCCATCCACGTGGATGCATCAGATTTCCCATTTAGGAGATAGCCTGAAAAGTAGCTGTGGCTGCTCCTTCCTGTGTCTACTTAAAATCTCACATTGTGGGATCAAATGGAAGGTTGACTTTTAGTTCTTGGAGAATTCTCCATATTTCTTTCCATAGAGGTTATATTAGTTTGCAATCCCAACCAGCAGAGCAAAAGTGTTCCCTTCACTCCACATCCATGCCAGCATCTGCAGTTTTGGGATTTTGTGATGTGGGCCATTCTCACTGCAGTTCTGTGCTGTCTCAGAGTGGTTTTGTTTGCATTTCTCTGATGAGGAGCATTTTTTTATGTGTTTGTTGTCCATTCATCTGTCATGTTCAGAGAAGTTTCTGTTCAAATATCTTGCCCACTTATAAATGGGGTTGTTGCTTGTTCTTTTCTTGTTGATTAATTTGAGTTCTCTGTAGATTCAGTGATCAGCCCTTTGTCTGATTCATAGCATGCAAATATCTTTTCCCATTCCACAGGCTGTGTGTTTGCTTTACTTGTGGCATCCTTAGCTGTGCACAAGCTTTTTAGTTTCATCATGTCCCATTTATTTATTTTTGGTGTTGTTGCAATTGCCAAGGAGGTCTTCTTTATAAAATCTACCCAGAAGAAAAAAAGTCATTTTACCAGAAAGCCATGTGCAGTAGGATGTTTTTCATTTGTTTGTTTATTTATTTTTATTAAATCATTGCTGTGTACATTAATGCAGTCATGGGGTACAATGTGCTGGTTTTATACACAATTTGAAATATTTTTATCAAACTGGTTAACATAGCCTTCATGGCATTTTCTTAGTTATTATGTAAAGATATTTATATTCTACATTTAGTAAGTTTCTCATGTACCCTTGTAAGACACACTGTAGGTGTGGTCCCACCAATTCCCATCCCTCCTCCCCTCCCTTTCCCCTTTCCCCATATTCTTGGGCTATAATTGGGTTATAGCTTTCATATGAAAGCTATAAATTAGTTTCATAGTAGGACTGAATATACTGGATACTTTTTCTTCCATTCATTTCAGCTCAATTCACAATTGCCAAATGCCTGTCAACTGATGAGTGGATTAACAAACTGTCATATACCATGGAGTATATTCAGCCATAAGAAAAGATAAAGTTTTTGCATCTTTTGTGTTCACCTGGATGGAGGTGAAACAAGTTCTTCTTAGTAAAGAATCACAAAATGGAAAAGCGAGTATCCAATGAACTCAATACTAATATGAAACCAACATATAAATAACTACACACCCACAAGAAGAAAAACACAACTGTAGTGTGGTGAGGGGGAAGGGAGAGAAGGGAGGGTGATTGGTGGGATCTCACCTAATGCGCACAATGTGAGGGTGTTCAGCTCGCCCCCTGGGTGAAGGGCTCAACTACAACTTGAATTTTACCTTAGAAATGAAAACAATGTAACCTAAACATGTGTACCTTCCTATTAATCTGAAATTTTAAAAAAAGAGTAAAAACTATTTCTTATAAAAAATAATAAAGAAAATATCACATTGTTGGCTTCCTGCCACTACCTAATCACTCAGATTTAAAATACTAATTGAATCATTTTTAATCCTCTAGAGTGTAGCTCTAGCTCAACTCCATATCCATCCTTTTCTTGTATATTTTAAGGAGAATAATAGTGAAATCACAGTGAAGCTCCAATAGGGTGACCATGAACTTATCTTCCAGCCAAGACAATTTTGAAAGTGAAAGGCTTCCTATTAATAATTTTCCAGGAAAACAGGAGTACACTAGTCCTGTCCAGAAAATTTCTTTTTTATTTCCTTTTTCTCTCTTAGTTTGTCCTATGAAAGAAAGAAAACTGTGGAAGGCCTTGAAATGAGGCAGAAAGATTATTTGTTGTTTTTGGTAGCAAACTAAGTATCATGTAAGCACATCCTTTTGGATTAGCTGATTTTTCAGGGTTTCTGAAAATTTCATTGTCTTTAAACAATTGAACGTCTCTAAGACATGCAGATATCTGATAGCAAAGGAGATGATTCTTGTCCATAGAGATATGGATAAATCTTGTCTGGTGGAAATGTCATTGATCTCCTCCTTTCCCTCTCTAATAAGCCAGTTTTGCATTTGTTTATTCATTCATTTCAGCATTACCTATTGGTTATATGCGCATGATACTTTGAATTCACTGTTGAATATACCAGTTTCTTGTTTTGTCTTTAACGAGTTAAATGAAATCTTTGAAATGTGTTTGGCCTTTGTTGACATCTATAGGACTTACTCTTTACAAATATTCCTGAATATCCAAAATTTATTTCTCCTCTTATTTTTTTTCCCTCTTAGGTCATCCAGGGGCCAACACATTCTCCATTTTACCATAATAGTGATCCTTTTGTGGCTAAAGGGATCACTATCTTCTGAAGTCGGTTAATATATACTAAGTATTTGCTAGGTTCCAGACCTGCATATGATGCTACATAGAGAAAAGCCTATAAGCAACCACAAGTGGAAACAGGGAGACCACCTGGGAGTAACTTGTGGTAATCCCACTGCTGGATGACAGGCTGGAACCAGGATTACCTGCAAATAGATTGACTGAAAACAGTGGCAACCTGGGAGGAAGAGCTGATAGGATTGACTGATGGAATGAACGTGACCAGAAGTCATCCCCCAGGTTTTGGTATGATCAACAGTGTGAGCGGTGGTGCCAGCTTCTAGATATTGGGAACAGTGGGTTGGGATTGAACCCATTTCCTCAGTTGCTGAGAGCGTTGGCAGCTGAGAGCTTCCATCCTGCTGATCAACCTTGGCTGTCCAAGGTCATACAATCCCCTTCTTTATCCAATGGCTGGTTGATATGGAGATAGGTCCTGGCCCTACTGTGCCAGTTTGTACAGCTCTGAGTGGCCATTCAGGTCTGGGTTGCCTGCTGGAATAACCTGAAGCTTTCGTCATTGTAGTAGCAGCAACTTCTCCCTTTACCTGCCTCTGCTGTCTATACTCCCTCATAGGTGTGGAGCCTAAGGATGTTCCCCTAGTGAATTTCTGCCTGCAAATCTCCATCTCATAGTCTTCTTCCCAAGAACTCAACCCACAACAAGGAGACAGAGTTCAAAAATCAGGAATTTTCCCACACATTTTCTACACTTCTATAAATGGGTATCTAAAGTAGAGGTCTGATCCTCACTGCTTATTCTCCCTCCCACACCATCTCACTCCCACCTACCCTCCAAAAAGAAATGAAAGGCCTTCTAGTGTCCACTGCCAATCTCCAACAAGACATCAAGGCATCCATCTCACATTCTGGCCTTTAGTATTTTCAGCTTCTTCTTTCACCACTGTGTAACTTCCCATCATAACTTATATTTTTAATTATAGTACTTATTCAGTGCTTTCTGGAAACTGTTCATTTTCTCGCCTCTCTCCTTTTATTAAAGGGCTTAATAATCCTACTTATAACTTTTCTTTTAGTATCCATATTCCAAAACTGTACTCCAAAATCTACCAATCTTTCACTACTTACAACTTTTCTTTCAGTATCCATAATCCAAACTGTACTACAAAATCTACCAAACTTTCATTAACTTTCCTTCCTTTTTCTCTAAAGGACATGTCCCCTTTTTCTGTCCCATGAAGTACTATCTGTTAGTTGTGTTTTTTATCTCTCTGTTGTCCTAGTTATGCCATGAGCTCCAAGATAACATAGTGCCAGGAACACAGTAAAATTAAGACTGCATCTTCTTCAAATGAACCTTATTAAGTCATCCATTCTTGATCTTTATGTTTCTAACAGGAATAGAGAGAATGCTCTTTGTTGTAGATTTGGTCTTGGACCATTGATTGCTTCATCTTTCCCTACTTCTGAGGTAGGCAATAAAATGAATAAATGAATAGGAAGAATGACCTTCTCCCGTGAACTCTTGACCTAGATCAGGCTCTGGAGAACTCTGAATGATTTTATTCCTTTGCCTGATTCCACCTGGTCCTTTTTATTTCTCAGTGAAAAGACATGTAGTGCCAAGTATTTCCAGATCAAATGGAATTTCAAAGCATAAATGTACTACATGGATGGAGCTGGAGAATGTTCTTCTGAGCAAAGTATCACAAGAATGGAGGAAAAAGTATCCAATGTACACACCCCTATTATGAAACTAATTTATATCTTTTTTATGAAAACTATAACCTAATAACAACCTAAGGATACGGGGAAGGGGGAAGGAGGGGGGAATGGGTGGAGGAAGGGGGATTTGAGGGATCACTTCTGTGGTTCATCTTAGAAGGGTACAAATGAATCTTTCTATGAATAGAATATGAATGTTTTAACACAATAACTAAGAAAATTATGTGAAGGCTATGTTAACCAGTTTGATGGAAGTGCTACAGATTGTTTGTGAAAACACCGCACTGTACCCCAGAAGTGCATTAATGTACACAGTTACTATTAAATTAAAAAAAAAGAGAGAGAGAGTAAAATCCAAACTAATTAGTGTAGAAGTGTAGTGGAATTAGAAGAAAACCATTTTGAAGGAAAAAGCATTAAATGAACAGTGGAGAAACTCGGCAAGTTTAACATCACATGCACTGAGATGTCACGAGCTTTCTGATATGAAGCATTGAGAACACAACGTCACTGTCACGATATTGCTGCTAAAAGTGGTGACCTGACTTGAATCCTGAGGACCCATCAAGCATACCCAAACTGAGGAACATTCTTCAAAATAACTGGGCTAAATCTCAAGGTCATGAAAAACTAGGAAAGACTGAGGAATTGTTTTCTAATTAAACGAGACCAAGAAATCTGTAAAAAGAAAAAAAAAAGAAAATTTAATCTCACTAAAAAGCTGTGAAATTAGCAGAAGTTATAGTACTTCACAAATTAAAAAAATAAAGGTGAAAACACCAATTTTAATTTTTAAGAACTCAAGTCTATTACTTTCTCTAACATTATTAGAGAGGTAAGCAGATAAGCCTCATCTAAACCTGTAAATGCAATAAGGAAATTCACATAAGTCAGAAGGGAAATAAAAATGAAGTGAATTGTGGGTGTAGATACAGAACAAATGAAGAGATACGCCTTAGATACAAAGAATGGGTGAAATATGTGGCATTTAAGCAAAACTAAACACAGAAAAATACCAGAAACAAAAGTTACAGTCAATTTACAAATTTCAGTAAACATATCATTCACTGTGGAATTTGACATAACATAAAAAGAAAAAGAAAAGATAAAGTGAGAGAAAAATCTTTATCCAGAAATACTTCTACTTATAATAATGACCTTATAATTATTTTATGAATTATATATAATGAGTATATAGTTTTTTTCTTTAAGTCCACAGAGAGAAAACAAGAATTAATTATAGTCCAAGGATTGTTTGAATCTTAGTCATGCTTGCTGATTCTTTAAGTCAATTTTTCTAAGATTTGTGTGAAATTATTATAATTTTCTTCACTTATTAGGCAACCTAGTAGCCAAAGTTCCAACAATATTGGACACTGCAAAAACTAAAACAAAACAATAGAGAAACAGAGTGAATAATGAACATAGAAAAACAATAATAAAAAGATACACAAATACAGGATTCATATTTTATACCTACTCAGCTTTATAATAGTGTAATGTTCACTATGTAATTATATTACAAATGTTATTATGACAAGAATCCTCTTTTCCATTATGGAGTTGTGAAGTTTTATATCAACTAAATGCATGTATCTTAACAATATTATTACTTTCATCTAGTCTAACATTACAGATCGATGCAAAGTTTCAAATATACTCATACTTTTTTAAATTTAAAAGGCACCAAGACAAGTGAATCAAAGAGAGTCATTCATCAACACCAAGTCTCTTACTATTCTCTCCATTCTAACATTGCAACAGTCCTCTTAACCCCTCATGTGTCTCTGCTTTGATATCTGAAGTCTTGCTAATTAAATCTCCAGGAATGCATCTTGGAGCCCACCACTTTCCTGAGAGCTTCCTTTACATCCTTGTTCCTCAGGCTGTAGATCAGGGGGTTCAACATTGGAATCACTACAGTGTAGAACACCGTGGCCACTTTGTCAGCATCCCCACTGTCACCAGAGCTGGGCCTACAGTAAATGGAGAGGATTGTTCCCTGTAGGACCACAATGGCTGTGAGGTGGGAAGCACAGGTGGAAAATGCCTTGCGCCTCCCCTCTGCAGAGCGCATCCTTAGGACGGTGACCAGGATAAACAAGTAGGAAGTGAGGATGATCAGGATGGTGACGATCTCATTGAAAGCAGCCACAGTGAGCAGCAGCACCTCATTCACAGTGACATCTGAGCAAGCAAGACTCAGGAGAGGAGGGAGATCACAGAAGAAGTGGTTGATCACATTTGATGTGTAGGAAGGGATCTCCAGAGCTGAGCACAAGTGGATGAGAGAGCACGCTGTCCCACAGAGGTAGCAGCAGGAGACCAGCTCCACACAGAGCCTGTGAGACATGGTGACCGTGTACAGCAGAGGGTTGCAGATGGCCACAAAGCGGTCGTAGGCCATCACAGCCAGCAGGAAGACCTCGGTCACACCAAATGTGCAAAACAAGAAGAATTGTGTCATGCACCCCAGGAAGGAGATGGATTTGTCTTTGTTGAGGATATTAGCCAACATCTTGGGCACAATGATTGAGGAGTAGCAGAAATCTACAAAGGACAAGTGGCTGAGGAAAAAGTACATGGGAGTGTGAAGCCGGGAGCTAACTTGGATCAGTGCCGTCATGCCCAGGTTGGCCAAAACCGTGACTCCATAGATGACGAGGAAAATCAGTAGGAGGAAAGTTTGCAGCTCAGGGGCATCTGACAGTCCGAGGAGAATGAACTCTGTCACAGCAGTGCAGTTGTCCTCGCCCATTTTACCACCTTATTTGGCATTGGAGGGGGAAAAGAAAGCTAAATGTCATTCTTCACTATTTGATCCAAAATTTAGTTTTGGCCATATCCTTTAAAAAGATGTCCACTAAAGGGGAACTTTGAGCGGCACCCGTGGCTCAAAGGAGTAGGGCACTGGACCCATATGCCAGAGGTAGTGGGTTCAAACCCAGCCCCACCTGTAGCCAAAAACTGCAAAAGAGAAAAAAAAAAAGAGGGATTGTTAATTTTATCAACAGTAATAGCGCTTTTAGTGAAACTTAACATAATTTTGGTCAATGTTTAATTGTATAGCATAGATGCATAAAGTTCACAGTCGTAAGAGCCACGACATTTATATGACCCAGTAAGATTTCTGTCGTGAGATTTCACAATTGAGAGCTTGTCACTAAATAATTACAAAAGAGGTCAAAGTATCATTTAATGAGCCTTGTTGTCCTGTGAAATTCAAATTTTATTTTCCAGGCAGTTTCCAAATATTCAGATGCCAGGAAATATTTTTTTAATACCATTTAGGTACCTTTTCCTCAGTTTTCCACAGAAAGAATGAGAGATTAATGTACTTGGTATTGTTCTTACAGTTGAGATGGAGAAACGCAGTTTTGCGCTCTATGTTTACACTTTCTCCATAACACTGGCTTTGTGATTCTGAGAATTACACTCTCTGGCGTCAGCCATGATTCAGGAAATGGAACTCTTCACTAGAACATTGCCGTAACCATGACTCTTCAGCCTCTAAAAGATCTGTTTATGAACGGATTTACCGCTCTAATCTATTTGAAGAATTGATCAGAGATGTGGATTTTTATTTTAAAAATGTACCTGGCTTCATTGTAGCACTATTTACGACCTTAAAACTTGGAAATAAAGGGTTCAACAAGAGAGCAATGATCAAAATTATAGCATAATATAGTATATGTGATAAACATGTGCGGCTAAAATCTTGTATCACTTTTAAAACATGGAAAAACATCTATGATAAAGCATAAAGTGAAAAAATGGATAGTACAGACAAAACATTATGTATACACACACAAGCTGCATTACACATTGATCCTTACAGCATCAGTGTGTGTAAAGAAACTGCATATTTGCCTGATTCTCACAATCGGAATTATTGTGTGGTTCAGTGGGGAAGGAGAATATAATGTTTACCAATGAGGAAATGAGGAACTCATACATTCCAGACATACAGCACATGCAGGGAGAGGATGAGTGGCCCCTCATGTACTCTCGGCCCCTCAGCCAATCCTTAATAGATAGCTATGTGACTGCAGAGGCACCAGGCAGAGGAATTCCTGTAGAAAAATGAACTGAAAGAGAGACCAACACAGGCTGACACACCCTTGTATTTCATGCAGCATAACACAGCCTGGTGCTTTTTCCAACCTTAAGCCTATTTCCAAGATGTGCAGGACACATTTATTCCTACATCCTAGTGTGAGAATGAATAATTATTCTGATGGTGTGGTTTTGTCTCTTCCAATGGCCAGGAAAAGTGAACTATTTGTCTTTTCTTGGGTTTAAAGCAGCTGATAATTTTGAAAAATTCTTACTGTTTTCATGTCTAAAGATGACAGATTGGGATGTTAGTTGACCATAGAGCAGTATGTCTTTACCTGGAGAGCATTTAATTCCAAAAAGAGATTTGTCAATCTCTGGAGACATGTTTGTTGTTACAACAGGGAGTGAGTACTACTGACAACTAGTGGGTATGCAGCAAAACAGCCTACTAGGCACTTGAGGGCTCCCCACTCCGCAGCCCTACCTCTAAGATACTCAACAAAGCATTATTATCTGGACCAAAATGTCATAACACCATAGTTGAGATGCCTGCCATAGAGAGACATTTCCAAGGGCTTTACCTAAAGCCCAAATCCCTTTTTCTCTGCTTTGGGGTGGTTCACCTGGCCATGTCCCTCCATGAATAGTCCTATAGGATGCACACAGCCAACCTCAGCACGGTTACAGTCCAGAGAACCTAATGCCATCTTGACCACCCTTTATGAATGGAGTTAGGGGAAGAGGGGAAGAAAGGGGAGGGAAAAGAAAAACAAGCCTTCATCCCAACCATTCCCACTGTTTATCTATCATGCTAGTATCTGTTGTCAGATACTGGGTTCTGCAGATTTCTTTCATTTCCCAACAAACAGTCTCATAGCACACAAAGAGAAAAAATATTCTCATTAAGGAGTGTTGAAAACACGCACCCCTCAACCACAATAAATTCTAGTTAAGAGTAATTGTAATATATTCTCAAAAAATAATTTCAAATAAAGAGAAGAAAAAATAGATTTTTAAAAGAATTATTGACTGCTACCAACCTTTCATAAAATTCTTCTTTTTCTTACACAGGACTATAACAATTACCTGCTAAGAAAAATTCATAAAGCTTCTATTTCACTGAAAATATTTTTCATTTCCATTCCTCAAAATACAAAGTGAAGTTCAACCAACCAAAATATTGGACAGATGCTGCTTCCCCTGTTTCTGAATATACTATGGTGGGAAATGTTATGGGTTTTATAATTGTGTGTGTGTGACTCTCTGGGGCCCGGGTTCCATAAGCTCCCCAAACAGTCATTGATCTCTGTGGAATATAGCAAGAAAATAACTCTCCTGGGACTCCAACCATTATTGACTACTATGGATTATAAACAAGAGGGAGGGGGTCTCCCATCTGGTACATGATATTATAATCTAACACAGTTCAGAGTCCATGATAGATTACAAACCACTGACAATACTCACATTTCTGTTATGAATATATTGAAATATATTATCAGGTCTTACAAACTTTGTCTGCCATATACTCGAAAGCTCCTTCCTCGAGGAGGAAGCCACACCAGAGGTTTGAAGCCACACCAGAGGTCTTCCAAATACCAGATAGGGGTGAAGACAATTACCCTCTTTTATAGGGAATAATAACAATGTCTCACATTTACTGAGTTTTTCCTCTGTGAAAAATACTAGTCTAACTACAACTATTAACATATTTCACGTGTATACAAATAAGAGCGGGGATCCTCAAACTTTTTAAATAGGGGTCAGTTCACTGTCCCTCGGACCATTGGAGGGCTGGACTGCGGGCCCCGGGACGAGTTGGCTGCTAAGCAGGACAGGCAGTGGAGGCAAAAACACCCAGCGGACCAGATAATTGTCCTAGGTGGGCTACATTAGGTCCATGGGCCATAGTTTGAGGACGCCTGAATAAGAGAGGCCAGGACTTCTATCCCCTTTTACAAATGAGGTGACTGAGGCTCAGCAGATCTAACTTGCCCAAAGTCACACATGCTCCCACATGGACAGAGTTCTTATGTTGCTGATTGGTTGGTTCCACCCATATGACTGTGAGGAAGGACATAGCTGCAGAGAGGTTCTTTGGTGGCACACTCCCTATTAAACACCAAGGGTCATTATGTGGGAGTGTCTCAAGGATACCCTAGGTCTGCTCCTTTCCTCACTACATACAGCTGTATAGACCTGAACTATTAGTGTTCAACGCACCAACCATGTGACTCTACAGAACCAAACAATTCAAGAATTCTAGGGATGTAATGAGTTATAGGCAATCGGCTCTGAAATTCTCAACAATCCATGTGTGATGTCCCCAGATTGATTTATCTGAGAATTCCCTAAGTTGAAGGAGCCTTTCTGGTTCTCCTTTCCATCTAGAATCTCATGTTCCTTTTTATCTCACTCTTTTTTAAATTTTTTTTAATTAATCATAAACACATAGATCATGTATATTTTCTGTCGTTCTTTACAAGCAATTGATTTATGTAATACCTTCATGTTTAACTATGTGAATTACTCTCCTGAGAAAAAGAAAATCAATCATCCTAAATCTAAAGCTTGTGGATGACTTAAAATGTTGGTATCCATGCAGTTTGGATTTTATTTATCCAAGACACTTTGAAACCCTGTCCTGGGGTATGACTTCCTATTTCTCTCTAGTGTGCGTAAATATCTTTTTCTGGAAAATAATGGCACTAGACATGTATTCTAGCCAATGTATCCATTAAGTATTGGCCATGTAGTATATGTATAAGTATGTGATATATGTGTGTATAATGCATATACATGTATAGTATACTAGATATACTCAGATATATATTAGAATGATAAAAACCTTTGTTTAATCCTTATTCATTTTGTTCTTAATATACCACCACACTATTCTTAGAACATGCACCCCTATAAAAGATGAGAGTTGTATAACAGAATAGTTAAAAGTGCATCCATAAAGAACATTATTGGTAGTATTGCCTTATTTCATCACAGAAAGCCATTCCAGGGAAAACTGCTTTGCTTAGATATCTATCTTAGACTTGGGGAGAGAACTGATTTTAATAGTTGTTTGACTGTTAAAATATTTTCTTGAAATTAATTTGAATAATTTAAGTCTGAAGCACTAAGCATTTGGTGAAATGTATTTAAATCACACAAGATAATGCTATATTAAAATATTACACTAACAAATTTTAATGAAATAGTGCTTAAACAAGTTTGTCTCTATGTAGAATAATAACAAGTATCTTTAATGTTACAGGATGTGATTTGAAGAATCCTTTGTGGTACCCTTCCCAGAATTTCAGAAGTGGGTGACCAAAGCATGATGCTAAACAGAAACCTCCAGCTATCTTCCCTGTGCAGAAACATCTAATCCAGGCATCCTCAAACTCCAGGTCCCGTGGGCCACAAGCGGCCCGCCAAGGACATTTACCTGGCCCACCAGGTGTTTTTGCCACTGCTGCCTGTCCTGCTTATCAGCCAACTGGTCCCGGGGTCCACAGTCTGGTCCTCCAATGGTCTGAGGGACAGTGAATTGACCCCCTGTTTAAAAAGTTTGAGGACCCCTGACCCAAGACCTAGCCACATAAGCAAATGCCTTCAGAAAGACCATAGGGAGCCTGGAAGACTCATAGAGTTACTGAGCTTGGGGAAAACCCAGTGCTGGTATGGCCGTGATGATCAGAAAGTTAGATTAGAACACTCTTTCTCTTTGATTATCTGGAAAGCCTTCTTAAAATGGACAGGTTAAAATAAGCCTAGACTGAGAAGATTAAAATAAATACCTAACCCTTCCATGAATACCTGTCAGTGACCTTCATAGCACCAAGAGCATCCTCACTGACAGTGACTCATCCTGGAATGATGGACACAGGTGTCCTTTCACACAAAGAATTCAGTGTAACTGTCCTGAAGGTCAGTGGATTGCAAGTCATGTAGTAAAGGAATTCAGAAGCCTACCAGAAACTTAACAAAAACATCAAATAATAAAAATAGGCAGAAATCTTCATGCTAATAATTCCCTGATTTTCATTTCATTTTGAATAAATTTATTAGGTCGTTAGCTTTCAGCACTTCATACTGCTCCAAACACTTTCTTTTTAAACTTGAGCGATAATTCTGTGAAAGATTCAGAGATTATTTCTGTTCTCCAGGAAAAAAAAAGTGCATAAAGGATTGATAATGTTTGTGATGTCTTTGTAGGCAGAATAATAGCATGAATAAGAATAGGGCGGGCACTCGTCATCCCAGTTTGGCATACAATTTTCTAAGATCTGATCCGTCATTTCTTAGGCCCACCTTACTTTACCATACTGTCATACATAAACAGGCCCCTTCAAAAGCCCATTCACCATACACCCATCTTATTCAACTCCCATTAATGTCAGCTACTTTTATGCACAGTACAACACACGCACACACTTGTCATAACATGACAGGTCATTAGAATATCTGTTAGATCTTTGATCAATAGTACATTCTTGCCTCCTGGATTTCATTCATGCTGTTTTCTGCTGAATTTAACTCCTTTCTTACTAGAATGTATATCCTTAAACTCTGCTCATTCCTTTTTCAAATTTCACATTCAATCACTATTTAGTCTGTGAAGACACTCTTTTTTAATATTTTTATTTTTAACTCTTATGAGTACTTAATAGATGCGTATCGTTATAGTGCACATATTGATACAGGCATACAATGTGAGTTAAACAAATCATGGTAATTAGCGTATCCATTAGCTCAGGCATTTAACATTTCTTTGTGTTAGGAGCATTCCAGTTCTAGTCTTTTCATTATTGTCAAGTACTTCCTAACTTATTGTTGATTATAGTCACTTTGTTGTGCTGTCAAACACTGTTCATTCTAGCTAACAACCTCACTGTATTTCTCCTCTCATTAACCATCCCCAATATACCCTTTGGCCTCATATTCTTTCCAGCCTCTGGTAAGTCTTTTTCCACTCTGGCTCCGTGATATCAATTACTTTTAATGTTTAGCTCTCACATGGGCATGAGAACTTGTGAGATTTCCCTTTCTGTGCTTACCGTATTTCACTTAACACAATTTTCTCCATTTCCATCCATGTTGTTGGGAAATGTAGGACGTCATCTCTTTTTGTGGTTACAGAGTGTTCCTTTGTATATGTGTCTCACAATGTCTTTATCCGTTCATCCATGGATAGACAATTGTGTGAATCCCAAACCTTGGTTATTATAAATAATGCTGCAGTAAACACAGGAGTACAGATATCTGTTCAATATACTAACTGCCCCTCCTTTGGATTCATACCCATATCTGGGATTGCTGAGTCATACAATCGTTCCATCTTTAGTTTTTTGAGGAACCTCCATACTCTTTTCTATAGTTTTAATACTAATTTGTATTCCCAGTAGCAGTGTACAGGCTTAGTCTTTCTCCACATCCCACCAGCATTTATTATTGCCTTTTGGATAAAAGTTATTGTACTTGGGATGCCATCCTATCCCATTGTTTTAATTTTCATTTCTCTAGTGACTAATAATGTTCAGCAGTTTTTCATGTACATGTGGCCATTTGTATGTGTTCTTTTGAGAAATAAGTCTGATAATCTTCACACTGAGTTAAAGAATTCAGCTACGGAAACATTTATACATTCCTGGTGAGATGAGAGGAGGTAAAAGAAACCCTTCCCAGTCCCCCTGGCATCATGAACAAATTCCCACAAAAGCTGTGTTTGTTTGGCCCTGGTCTCACTTTCGTGTCCTCTCTCCTTTTCTTGGGGCTGTGCTTCTGCTGCTGTGGCTTGCAAAGTGACTTCTAGCCAGGTGCCCCTTCTAGCTGGCCTCTTAGATTCTAACCCATAGAGGAAAGGGGGGTGGGGAGAAGAGACAAAAAGAGAGGATGGGAAGAAAACGGACAGGAGTAAAGATGGATTTTTTTTTTTCCTTATATTTTTCAGCTGCTGTTAATGTGATTCCAGGCACTTTAGATGCTTGGTGTCTTCTTCCAGCTTCACATGGCACCCTATTCAGAAGTGGGAGCAATAGTCTGGCATGGTCCCCTTTGGTGTCCAAAGTCCCTGCAGGGTGTGCCACTGAGGTGAAAACTGCTAAAGTCCAACCCAGCCTCAGAGGCCCAGGCATGCTGTGAGTTTTGTCTCTTCCTTAAGGGCTAAAAACTGCTCACTGCACTACCTCTGTTCTCTGAGGCTCTGCGGACCATCCTCCTCCCCACTGCCCTCCGAGATCAAAAGCAATAGCTGCTTAGAGCAATTAATGACCCTTTGGTTAATGCAGGCAGCCCCCAGGTTACCAAACATGGTCAGTTCTATAGATTTGTTCTGAATTGAATTTGCATGTATGTCAAAACAGGTATGTTGGCCTACTCCCTATAATCGTCTCGATTTGTAAGTGTGATTGCGTGTTAGTCAGATGACTGTAACTCTGGAACTGCCTATACACAAAATGCCCTCTGCCCTTTCAGGCCCTTAATAGCTAAAATTCCTTATAGTAAATCCCGCTGGTCATTTGTTTTCCCCAGAGAACCCTGACTGACAGAACATATATGACATTGTGGCCAATTCATGATTCTTGAAGGCCCTTGAAGAGCTCTAAATTCACACATTAATTTCAATATACCTACCATTAATTTTCTAGAATTTACTCAACCGTCCATTTAATAAGAGCAATAAAAAAATTTCATATTCCATGTATAGTGAAATAAAAGTTAAGTAACCCAGGCCTAAAAAACTTCATTTAAGGGCGGCACCTGTGGCGCAAAGGAGTAGGGTGCCAGCCCCATATGCCAGAGGTGGTGAATTCAAATCCAGCCCTGGCCAAAAAAAAAACCCCAAACAAACAAAATAAAAACTTCATTTAAGTACCCACTGAGTACCTTCTGAATGTCAGTGACTACACGGTTATGAAAATTTGATCTCATTAAAATGAAACATTTGTAGCATTACCCAATGTTAAAATGGAGAATACCAAGAACTAAAGAAGTTACATTACTTTAGAACTTTAAAAAATATGAATTTTCAAGAACTCAGGCTGATTATTTCTTAAGAACTACTACAGATACACAAAAAGAAGCTTTATTTAAGCACATATAATGCAGTGTCATAAGGGAAGTGCAATGTCCTGTCAAGGCCATGTGTAAGTCAGGGACCACTGAAGAGATGCGCTTTAGATCCCTGGCAGAGGGTAAAATAGAAGACATTTTAGCAGAGCTAAAGACACATTTAAAGAACATAGACAAAAGTTAGAAGTCCATTTATTGTACCCCAGTAATATTCTGAAGAAAAAAACAAGTTCACTTTTGAGTATCCCTAAGCATATCATTCACAGTGGATATTTAAGAGTTAGCACGTAAATAAAGAAAAAAAGATAAAGTGAGAAAAAAGTTCTTCATTTAGAAATGCTGCTTTGTATAATAACGGTTTCTGAATGGTTCTGTGAATACAGAGAGTACAAAAGAATGTATACATGTGTTAAGAAAGGTAAAAACTGTGTAACATTTGTAATATTCGAGTCAAGTTAGGCTACTTCAATTATAAGAGGTACTCAACATGACTTTTATTCATCTTTTGTTATCACTAAAGATTATTACAATTTTAATGATTTTTTCCTTTCTGAAATGGTACATACATTTTGGGGCACACTTTTATATTTGTGTGTGCGTGTGCATGCGTGCACACACAGTAAAGAACTAGAATTGAGCTCTAGGAAATATTCTAAAGCCCTCCTATGTGCTTCCAGCTTCTTTAACATAATTCTTCTGAGATATCCATGAAATAGCTATAATTTATATTAATTTATCAGGTAACAGCGTACAAAGTTCCAACAACCCTGAATATGGCAACAAAAACAACAAAATAATAATAGAATAACCAAATAAATAATGCACATAAAAAAGAAAAAGATATGTGCATATATAGAATTCTCATTCTATATGCACTCTGCTTGACAATAGTGTGATCTGCATTATAAAATGACAGAACTTTCATATTGAAAGAAATCATAGTTTCCATAATGGAATTATGGAAGTATAATAGCAAATTGAGTATGCATTTTAATAATACTATGAACCATAACATTTTATAACATTATGAATTGATACAAACTTTTTTTTATTCATTTTTCTCACATATACATGTGTATATTAGGTTTCCACTTTCGCCTTCACAGAATTAAAAGGCTAAATTTAATGACAATAATAATGTTTAACATAAGGACTGAGAACAAAAACCTCATAAAGAACGAAAGAAGATAAATACATTCAGAAAAGAAATCAAACGATCACTGCAATGAATTATTAAGCAATAATAATAGTAATAATGCAAAGAAAGTAACATTCACATTGTCAGATAGGAGTATGTCTATTATAGAATACTTTGATCAGTTAACTTCTTATTTTGTTTTTTCCAAAGTCTCAAAAAAATAGACAACTAATATTTATAAATAAAAGATAATTTCAAAAAAACAGATCATACCAAATCTTATAGACAATAGAAAAAAAAATACTTCAAAATCATTCTACTTAATCTGGATAGACCTGATATTAAAATTGGATAAAATATATTATTGTAAAAGGGAAATTACAAACATAAGTCCATTCTGTGTTAATTCAAACATTAACACAAATTGTGTTGTAGGTGAACAATTGATTCAGCATTGTTTGTTGAAAAGTTTATTTTTTTTCTTTTTTTTAAATTTCACATTTTTCTGAATATATTAGAATACTATCATTCAAATATACATAAAAGTGAACACCCATATTAACTACCACCTAGATCTCACAATTGTTGACATTTGGCTAAACATTATTTGTTTTATCCATATCTATCCATCTACCCATCCATCTATTTTACTTTTAATGTATTTTTTTTT
>CAUYQV010070287.1:0-20776 GCA_963574575.1 Galagoides demidoff
GCGGGCGCCTGTGGTCCCAGCTACTTGGGAGGCTGAGGCAGGAGACTCGCTTGAGCCCAGGAGTTGGAGGTTGCTATGAGCTGTGATGCCATGGCACTCTACCCAGGGGGATAGCTTGAGGCTCTGTCTCAAAAAAAAAAATATATATATATACATGAGTCATTTAAATCCAGAGCTTTTATACTCTTCCTAACATTTCAAATATCTGTGCTTGGCAATTTTATTTCTATGGGAATATACTCACATATATATGAATATTAATATCTAAGAATTATATATATATATATATTGATGGAGGCATTGTTTACTGATTTAAAAAAATTCAATGTCCAAACTTGGGGAACCATTACATCAATTATGTTAATCTAATCATTATGAAATCCAATCATTTTCTGAAAATAATAAAGTAAGTTTTTATATGTTAACATGGCAACTTCTCTTTGATATATATTTTTATAAGGGGAACAAAGCAATTCACAGAACAAAAATACGTGGAAAGACTCCATTAGGGATGGATGGACATGTGTACGTAATATAACGATTCAAGTTTAGAAGCTGACACTACTACTCAGCAATGGCTGCTTGGCTACTTTTGAGAAGGAGAATAGAGAAAGGTGGCAGAGATGGTAGTAATAATTTTGAGGGGGGCCTTTTTTTGCAACTGTAAAAACTGCCTAGTTTGATTTCATTCTATACTGAGCATGCCCTGGATTGGTAAATTTTAAACTACTTTAAAATGTAAAGCTATAAGCTTCCATCCTTCGACTTTCTTAAGCGGTGTAGTCACTCAGTTCACATTGCCTTTTTGCCACAAGCAAACAGCAGCTGATGTCCTAGACAAAACCTCTACCATGCAACTGAACTCCAGGTCCCTCAGGCGGCAGGGAGAGGGGACTGCTGCAGTGGGTCCCACGTGTGGGGAATGCTTCAGAAGTCCACAGGCTGGGGAAGCCACTTCATATTTAAAGCAGATCCTGATGGCATCTTACTAGGAGTGCATCTTGCACGTGTGCAGCGTGTATGGATCACTCAGTGGTGTGGCTGACTGTTTACAGCCTGTGCCAACTCAGCTGATATGTAATTAACATTATGTCTTGATAGCCTGCTGTTGTTTGCAGCAACTTCAAGTCACGATGCTGACACATTGACAACAAGTAGGGAACACTTTGATACGGGGCCAAAACAACATAGATGTCTACTTTAGTTCCAGTGAGGCCACACAGGAAGTGGTCTTCATGAGCGCAGACTCTTTCTACCATCGCCCCTGGCCATTTCTTTAATGTGGTAACACTCTTTTGTACCTCATGAAACTAATGATCCAGAGTGATTATTCATGTATCTGTTTGTCTTCAGATCAAGTGTAGTTGTGTGCATCAAATTAATCACAACAGGATGGAAGAGGAAATAAAAGCTTAGTCTCTACTGTTTGACAGAAATGGATTTGCTTGACTCCACCACACATGAAACTACGCAGTCCTAAATTCTATAGCTCCTCTGTATACCAATTTTCTTATCTCTACCATGAGGATAAAATAATACCCACCCTCACAGGCTTATTCTGAGGAGTAAATAAGGTATTGTAAGTACTTTACACAAATGCTTTCCTCAAGGTACTTTCTTAATAAATATTAAGTATAACAATAATTACGTTAATACCCTAGGTAAGTACTCCAGGAATTTTTGGATTTACAGCATATTATGCAATGCCCGGGACTTACAGTGATTTGAACGGACATTAACAGATTATGGAATAACAAATAACTCAGTTTGGTTAAATCACAGTTTTAAAGCTATTATATGGTTTATTATAAAGGGCTATAATAAAATGTCATAAGGGTCATAATATCCTTCAAATTTAACACCAAAACATGGAACAATCACAAGAAAAACTAAATATATATGTACATATATGTGCGTATATATATACATCTATGTTTAATTTTGGTAAGATTTCAAGGATATTCTTCAAAATTACTGTCCTTTCAATTTGATTTGAAACAAAATTTATCTTCATTATAAAAATACAGCCTCTCAGACAGCCATAAGATCTACATGTATCTATTGCGATAACTATATCAACATCAGAACCTAAACAAGGACAAAAGCAAACTTTACTTAGAGGCTAAATAAATACTCAATATCCAGAAATATTTAGATGCTAATTAAGCACTCAATATTAGCAAATAATTTATTTTCCCATTTTTCAGTTACAATTTAAATATTTACATGAGTGTCTTTGGGGGACAAAAGTCTTTTCCCCTCAGTGGCTCCACAAGTGTTCACTCTGAACGACTTTGCAGGTGGCCAAACCTGACTCTCAATCAATTTTTATGAGCACAAATTCTTGAGCTGATGGCTGGATCTCCAGCTATATCACTCATATAATACACACTCTCACGTGGTGATGAGATTCACATTATCACCAGAGCACCATTCTGCTGATAGCAGCAGCAGAGACACAGCAGGGGTCTACTGTCCTCCCTAAGAAAACGATTCCTTCACCTTTCAATAATGTAGCCTGCAGGTATGGACCTACAAGCTGTGTGCAGATGGAATAAGAGCTGTCTTTAAAAATACTAATAGAAACTATCTAGTTCCTCTCAATGGGTCAGTCTCGCTGAATCTCCATACATATCCATTCTGATTTTGAAGTATGTGCCTTCAATTTGTCTTTTCATTACTGCGGAATTGAGTGGAAGATTCAATTGTGCTTAAAACTTCAAAAAGTTGTCAGAGTACTGCATGTATATCTCAATACATCCAGGCATGGGATTCTCTGTGTGAGTGCCTGTGTGTTATATACATATGTGTATATACATTTATAATGCTTAAATATGCCTTCAAATTTTAAGATGATAGGCAGAATAAATCCAAATTCAATTTTCATATGAAAACTATTAATACATTAAAAATTGTTTTAGCTGACTGTCATTTAATCAGGTTTCCAGACAAACACTCTTTAAAACAGTGATTAATGTGAATGACGTTGAACATTTGTGGGTACTGAGTTCCTATACTGGTGTGTTTCTATCAGTTAAACTCTACGTCATCTGGGTTTATTTCCAAACGAGCTTATGCCAATAGTTTCACTGCTGAAATTATGGAATAAATGAGATTCTATATAAATGCATAATACACAATTGGAAAATAAGATGCTATTTCTATGAAGATTAGTTGACTGGTTTAGAAAGAAAAATTTGTTAAAGAAAAATCACCAATAAAAATTTGTCAAGTTAGATATGGATAAGACAGTTTATAAGATATGAATAAAACTTAAATGTTGAAAGATCTACACTCAAATTGTTTAGCAAATGCATTTAAATGTTGACACCAATGTAAAGAAACTAAGTCTAGAAACTATTCAAGATGACTTTGAGGGTATTTGTTTTAGAGGACAGATCACACAGAACTCTAAACCAGTGACTTCCACTCTAACAAATGCTTGGGTTCCATAGCAAACAATTGAGAGAAAGTGTGTGTTTCTTTTAAATTAGTCCAAATATTAGTCCTAATAACATGCGGTTACCTTTTCAGCAGGAAAACAACACATTGGCTGTTTGCCATGTAGATAACACTACTTTTGACTGAATTTCACACTTTTCATGAAGTTACCATGCTATCAGGGGACATCAATAAAGTAATTTTATCCAGCAATTGATGGATAGCTGTTTGTATTTCTGGAAGACAGCAAATGATAATTTTCCTTCCTTGGCATTTCACCATGTTGTTCTGATGTAGCCCAGTTAAGCTTGCTTAGTGTGTTATAGAAATCACTGAAATTTTACAGACTGCTTTATGTTAAGAATTCCAAGGGTCGTTCTCTTTTCATCTGTTTCCATTGGGAATAAAATAGCTTGGATTTATAATGCAATGGAATGATTCTTACTTTGACACTTTATTCCTTAATGTAAATTTGACTTAATGAGCATATTCTATGAGCAAAGGTTATTAATGTACCAAAAAATATCGGCCAAATCTGTTTATATTCAGAAGCCAATCATAAACAAATATACATGCCAGTCGAGGTGATGTAAAAGCACATTTAGGTGATGAAGTGATTTGTTGATTTATTTGTATTTATAGAACAAAAGTATATGGCAAAAATTTTATTAAATATGGTCTATTTTTATTAAAAGGCAGCTTATTTACATTAAATATGCCATTTAGTACAGATAGAATGCATGTATATTAAAATGAGTGATTACATATATTATGGTTTATCTATAAAATATCAGAATGGTGCAATGGTTCTCAAGGTACAGTCCTGCAACCTCAGATATCGTCAAGATTCTTTCAAAGAGTCTGCAAGGCCAACACTATTTTATAACAATAGTCAGAAGTTATTCGCTTTTGGAAATTTACTCTCCCATGAGTGTACAGTGGAGTTTTCCAGAAACTACATTTTATCTGATAATACAGCAAATTAATGCAGAAGCTGATACAAGAATACAGTTATAGTCTATTAATCCAGACAGTAAAAAGATGTGTAAAAGCAGGAAACAATGCCACATTTCACAAAATCGTTTGGCTTGGAAAATAGTTATTTACATAATAATGTCATCTGTGTTACTTTAAAAGAAATATTTTTAAAAATTTTCCAGTTTTCACTTCTAAAACAGTAAATATTGATAGATAAAACTCATAAACAAATTTTTCTTTTCTGAGAGTGACTATGTAATGGGAAAAAAAAAATCGCTCACCTGAACAAGAACAAAGTAGCGTTTTTTCCATCTTTTCCAAACCTTCTGTCCAAGGGCATACAGATATCTGGTAAGAAAAACAAACAAGCAAAAGAACATTTTACATGAATGATGTTGTGGCTCGGAGGAATCCTATTTCTTCTATAGGTATTTATTCTTGAGACCAGCCTGCTAAAGGCAATGTTGAGCTCATTTGGAATCTGAGACAACATGCAGTTTCTGTGTTACAAAATGACTGAGCTTATTTTAGGTTCTTGAAAGGAAATTGATTTATGTGGCTTATCAATTTGTCAGTCTTTACCATAAATTGAGCGAAGTAGGAGTTTAGAAAGGATAATCAAAGAAGCAGTCGGAATTTTATTCTTGCACATGCTTCTAAGGAGAAACAAAAGGATGTGAATTGAGGACATGGTTCTAAAGGCTTCAGTTCTCAGATGACCACAGCTGTGTGGCCTGAGAAGGAGCCGGTCATACAGTCAAGAACTCTGGGTTAAGGGTCACGGTCCAGCTGGGTGATCACAAAATATGCCTGTACCAATCCCAGTTTCTATCTCCTTGCCTGTTAAATGAAAGGATGGACTTGCTGATTTATTTTTTTTTCTTTTCCTTTATTTATTTATTTATTTTTGAGACAGATTCTCACTATGTCACCCCTTGGTAGAGTGCAGTGGTGTCACAGCTCACAGTAACCTCAAACTCTTGAGCTTACGTAATTCTCTTGCTCGGCCTCCCAAGTAGCTGGGACTACAGGCATCGAGCACAATGCCTGGCTATTTTTTTGCTGCAGTTGTCATTGTAGTTTAGCTGGCCGGGGCTGGAGTTTGAATCCTCCAGCCTCAGTGTATGTGGCTGATGCCATAACCACTGTGGTACAGGTGCCTGCCAGGACTTGCTGATTTCTAAGTTCTCTGCTACCTCTAACATTTTGGAATTTATTTGGCTTATAAAAGTACCTCACTGCAAATTTTTTAGCTATGAAATTCAGACAATAATGAAGATGACAATGTGTAGTTTAACATAGTTTCAACCCTGGCTTCAGTTTAAGTTTTTAGTGACCTGAATAAACAAAACTGAACTGTTTGAAGTAGTCAGCCATTTGAGAATACTGTCCTTACTGAAGATGTTCTGAAGTACCAGAAAAAAGCAGAAATTAATCAATTCATTAATTTAGTGAACTTGCTGCAGAGAGCTATTTCATAATCATGCTGCAAAACTAGACACAAACATCCTACGAAAGTAGAAAATATTGTTATGAGTTTAAAATACAGCAAACAGAAGCCCCATTCTAAAAGGGAGGAAATATTTTTCAATATCTTTACAATCCCCTTTTCTGAAGTGAAGGTTTAACAGCACAGAGGCTCTGCAAACTAAACATTTATGCATAAAAAAAACCAGTCACTCAGCACTGTGCATAAATTTTTAGTTTGCACAGACTTTCACAATTTTTAAAGCTAAAATCTCAGCTTGAATTTTCAGGTTTGTTCTTATTAAAATAATTCTCTTCTGCAAAACAAAGTGAACATACTATTTGCGTCCTTTAAAAATAGTATCATGGGATAGTGACTAAGGTGTGGTAAAATGGATGGGCTCCCTTACTATTTGTGAGAGTGTAACAAAAGAACGCTTTTCTGTAGGATAACACAGCAATATGTAGAAATAGTCCTATCTTTTCATTCTGCAATTAAGATAATAATTACAGATGACATAAAGATATGTTTATTCCATGGGTTCACATAACAGTGCTATTTATATTGCTGAAAATTATTATATGTAGTAATAACAACTTGAATGTCCAACAGTGGGGGATTTAATTAGTAAATGCTGATATATTTACAGAGATACTTTGCTGTCACTGAAACTTAAACTGTGAAACTGCTTTAGACAAAATTGATAACAGAAAGTATCTCACTACATGTATTTTTTTCTTTTTTGAGACAGAGTTTCACGAAAAGAGCATGATTCAAAACTCTACACGTATTTAATGATTTAGAATTTGTAATAAAAAATAAATATTCCAAAATATTCTATAAGCATATCAAGTGGTTAAGATTATGAGAGATTTAAGTTTCTTTATTTCCTCTGTTTTTAGATTTTCAGAATAAAAAAAAAAAACCATGGAGTTACTAAAAGCCAAAACATAAACAAACTTCTTGCATTGGAAAATATTTCCCAAATCAATTACATATTTTTCACCTGACACATGAGCTTGCTGAAGTGCTTGGTGAACTTCTACTTGGCTCTCACGATGCCCCTAACACCATCCTCTGTGTTTGTGGACATAAGGTGAATTCATTTCATGACTGGCCAAGAAGTTGACGGCTCTTGTTCTCACCTGCTTGCTGTTCCTTCTCAAGGTCCCCCTAAAAATCCTCTACACCACCTTTGCTCTAACCTCTAATTTCTCTTCCATGGTTCTAAGTGATAGGTGTCTAGCTGCTCTCTTTCCATCTTTGCTATGTAATTTCCCTCTCTTGACATGAACACACCCATGCTCCTATTATAGGGTTAACAGCAATGACCCCAGGAACTAGATCCTGTGGACATGACAGATGCCTTCTATGAAATTGCACAAGCAGGATGTGCACCAAGTAGCTGTCCAGGAGCCACAGGGGTGCCTGGAATAACCTTTGTCTAGGACCACAGCCAGTTTTTTTTTTAGCTCTTTCAAAGTGTCTCACTTTGCAGACTTGCTTATACACAAGTGACGATGAATAGTGATAGGCATCACAAGTCACTCAGTGACAGTCTTGCTGACAGTGACGGTCTTGCACAAGGAATAAATGTCACCTGTAACCCTGTTAAAAATAATGGATTAGCAAATTTGGAATGAAAATGTCTGGTTTCTCTGAACTCAAAAAGCAGAGGGCTGGGTGAATATATAAATCTTATATTGGGGGACCGGGGCATTGGTAGAAGTCATTATAAAAAAAAAAAAGAGAAATTGGGACTGGAATCAAGGTAAATATTTGAATGTTGGGCTTTAAAGTATTTTAGGCTATAAACACATTAAGAAAGAATTCATTCAAACATTTATCCAGGAGTGACAACTGAACAAACACATCCAGAAAGTTACTGGTCTTAATTTCATTGCCAAAGGAAAAAAAAATGTTCAACGAAATATTACCAGCTCACAAAGTAATGTTATAAATGTCATGCAGAAAAAAATGGAATAGTTCATTCTCTCAAAGTTTTCATACTAGTCAGGCAAACTTTTGATGCAAAATAATAGGCATGAACAAAATGCATCAGGAAACATAACCATGCTGAATAATAATCCAACATATTTGACTATTTTCACCATAAGGATGAGTTCTGAGATTAGGGGTCAAATACAATTTCTAGCTGCTTCTTCATTGGTATAAAAGCAGATTTTTGGCATAAGAAATACCTTTAAAAATGAAAGGAGAGGAAAGGAAAAAAGAGTTCATCAATATTGTTTAAGAGTAAATACTCAAAGAACAAGAGTGAAACAGTATGGAATGAATAACTTGCTATTAAAAATGATGTAAAAAATAATTACTAATGATATGGAAAAATTCTTATAATATCATGAAAAAAACAGAAAAAAGTATCAAATTTATAGTTAGTATCTTATTGCCGAGATTAAACATGGATTTTATTTTCCTTTATGCCTTTTTGTGTTTTTATAATTTCTACATTGATGATGTCTTCTTTATTGGTTTTAGTAAAACTTTATTGGTATAGTTTACATAAGTACAATTCACCTCTTTTAGGCGCCCAATTTGATCAGTGTTGATGGAATCATGTGGCCACCACCATGGCTGACTTATAAAACATTTCCATTTCTCTAAAAGTTCTCTCACACTTTTTTGTGACCAATCCCATCCTCACATCTGGTGACCAATAATTTGATTTCTGACCTTATAGGTTTTCATTTTCTAGAATGTCATACAATTAGAACTTACATAGTCTATAGCCTTTGTGTTTGATTTCTTTGACCTGGTAGAATGATTCTGAGATTCATACATGTTTTTGCAAGTATCAGAAGTCCATTCCTTTTTCTTGCTAAGCAATATATTTAATTGCATGACTCGCCTCAGCGTGTTTTCATTTACCAGTTAGTGGACATGAGTTGTTTCTACATTTTTGGATATCACTGAAAAAACTACTCTAAATATTTTTGTGTAAGTCTACACGTAGACATATGTTTTCATTTTTCCTTGGTAAATATCTCAAAGTGGGATTGCTGGGTCCTATTGAAAGTGTATATTTCACTTTACATGAAACTGCCAAATTGTTTTCCAAAGTGACTATACTATTTGGCATCACTACTACCATGTAGGAGAGTATATCAGAAAAAAACTACTATTATTAAATATTTGTGGGATGAGGTTATTATGACTCTACAAATATGTATTTCTGGTATGACTAATTTGAATACCTAGACACCAGTAGTAAGGGCTTTATCTCTATTTTGAGAACAGAAGAGAAATCCTATAAGCTTTCATGGCTAAATCAGTTTTTCCGTGTTCCAGGCTAGTCTCAAGTTTTGAAATTTATAGATGGATGATCCTATAACCTTTGGAAGGGTTGGAGTGTGGAAGGGATGAGGAAAAAGAAGACCAAATCCTTTGAATATTTGGTAACTATCATATAATACATTTACTAGGAATCTGCAAAAATCAAATTGCATTTTCTGCTAACCCATCTTTATGTTTAGCATTGCTATTGAATCACCGTTCTGTGTGTATGTGTGTGTGTTTTAATGTTCAGTGTTTGGTTTTATGATACCTAATGTCCAAAAAATTTTTATTTTAGATACATACATGGAAGTTATACTTATCCCTTATTATATACTACAAGGCAAATAGATTCTGTTCATTACACTTACCAGCAATGTTTTAGTATCCTTCATTACTGAAAAATGAATTACTCTGTATAGAGTATCCATAAGCAATTTTTAAAGAATTTGCATACAATAAATTGATCTGCCTTCAAATTGTCATAAAATATAATTTGATTATCTTGAATGATTTAGAAATAGCCCTGTAGCATCTCAGAGTCATTATTATGACCATCAATTATGTGCATGATGCTGTAAAGGGAACAGTACACCACGAGGACTAAACCTATCTGGAATACACCTTAATTCAACAGATCCTTGATAGCTATTTACTTATGCTAAGAAAATGTAGTTTTAACATTTTCTTGTCATCTGCATTCTGGACAAACTGATATTCTACTCCTTTATAAAATATAATTGCACCAAATAAGGCAGGGAAGAATTTCATCCAAGAAATGTGTTTGTCATCTGGAGAGAGAGAATCTTGGCTAGTGCACTGTGATCTGCTAATGGGTTTGCTGTGCAGCTGAACTCTTCCTGAAAATGCTGTAACCTGCTGAGTCATTACTAGCTTCCTCTTGATTGTATGATTAACTCAAATAAAAAAGTTTTAAGGGAATGTAAATCAGGCCTACCAAATACCAGTCAAACTGGGAAGGCACATTTAACTGGGTTTTATGTGACAATTTATAATGTTACCCAATAAAATAAGTGTATAGCACACAGCATGACAGAGGCTTCTCTACTGGGCACTTTTGAGGTTTTTTTTCTACCTGATTTTAAAAAAGAAAGCAGTCCTATTTTTTTGTCAGGTTTTAGCCCCCCTCATCTGTGTTAAATTATTTTAGTTAAAACAGAAATGACTAGAGAATGGAAGAACACAAATACCAGCAGTTTTCATGGCCATGCCATGTACCCTAGTACTATATTAGCATACAGCCCTAAGTTAAATTTGATCCGAGCATCATCTAAATGGGAATATAAAAGAGATATTCTTTTGTAGATAACATATTTCACAAGCACATATTTCCAAAGCTAATTTATACTAAATATAATACTTCTGTTGAATTATTTGCAGTATGTCACAACACTCATGTAACTATAGCATTTTGGGTTATTTAAAAATATCACTGCTCAGATACTATTTAAAAGGGTCTACTTTCATCAATACATTCAACTTAAGCAAGGTATTAAAAAGTTGTTCCCTTTGAACAAAAATCGCCTGCTTAACTTTCAAATCTTCTCTTCTTACATAGGATTAGATAACAAAGAAATAGTAGCGCTGATGCAAAGCTCGGATTTAACAACGTAAGAGGAAATCCTTGAAGCATTTGGTTTTATAAACCAGTACAAACACAGTAATAATTGTAAAGTATTAATCCCTCTTCTAGGGCTATTTCTAATGAAGAGCACGATTTGCCCCAAAGAACCATACGAATTATTGCTAGGAAACAAAGCACAAGAACAACTAAATGTATACGGCGATCAATGTTCCATTCATCTACACATTTGTTCTTTTGGATTCCTAACTAATCTTAGGTCTTTTTTATCCCCAAATAACAGAGATATGAGACACTGAGCTGTCAGATTTTCGATTGTATATTTAAAATACGATTTGGATATGTTGAATATGTACACATATTTCCTATGCTGTTAGGGGAAAAAGTCAAGAGAAGGGAACATTTAAAAAAATTGATATTTGCTTACTTTACTTTCCTTTAGGACATAGTCAATCCTTAAGACAAAATAGTCACTACCAACAAGGCAAACAGTATATTTTTCTATCTTCTACATTCAAAGTTATATATGGTCATTAGAGTATCTCAATATCTATATTAAAAGTTATTCAACCTCTCTGGTGTCCGCATGATCCCTAAGAGAGTCACCTGTTAATGAGCCAGCTGGAAGACACGCCACAGTTACTGCTACAAGCTTTCATTTGTGGACAAAAATGGTGTTTATGAAACGCATCATGATGTTTTATTCCTGTGACAGCAGGAATAAAAACTTTTCTATAGAGAACGATGCGGGTTATTAACAATATCTGTTCTAGTACTGATAAAATGGCTGTCTACTCACAGCTCAAGTAAAATGAAGTTTAGTAAAAATAATGTCAAGCAAAACAAAAATCATCATAATTACTAGGCTTTTTGTTGTGAAATTTCAAATAGATAATTTACCTTTTTTCTCAACACTGCAATGCTTATAAAATAAAACTATTTTAAACGCTTGTTTTTACCCACTACATTTTTGAGGGTTTAGAAAAATGAGATTTGCAAGTAATATTCTGTGGTTTGTCTTCATTTAAGCCCAAATGTCTCCAAACAAGTTTTACTAATAAATTAAAGTTTTTTTTTCTATATGTCTTATATATAATCACTAAAGTTGATGAAATTTTTAGAATTCATTTTTTGATTAGCTTTGAAAATTAATATTTAAGTTAGCTTCATAACACAATGTTTGCACTGTATTATGTCGTATTTACTCTAATACCAGTAAAGACATAGCTAATATTCTTTCACTATATCATATGTGAAAGAGAAAATGGTAACATGAAATACAGAACTCATTTATCTAAAGCCTTTTAAAGCACTGTCTATACCTTTCCAACTTGAAGACTGTTCAAACAATACTTCAACACACAACAATTCTCCAAACACATTACTAAGTATTGTAGTATAGTTTCAATTAGAGTGGGGATATATAGTTCTAATAAAAAAGGAGAATATGATAATTTATTTGTACTGAGTCCATGCTGTGAGAGTTCATGGTTTTACTTTATGATGAAAAATCATCACTAATGAATATTTAAAAAACATAATTGTATGCAGAAGATGGGAACTATTCGGTGCTTGAGAAAAAGGATTATTACTTTTGGTGGATCATTTATGAGTCCTACATGTTATTCAAAGAAATGCAACAATAAATCTACATGTTGACTGATAAAGGCTTTGCTTTAACAAACCTTCATTTTTCAAGGAAAAATACCGAATGAAAAAAAAAATCAATATATAGAATAATTTAGTCCAGGAAGGTGCTTTCATAAGGGAAACCTCAGTCAAGGTTGAAAGAGCAATTAATGTGGGCTCAAAAATCTGGGCCATTCTGATGGAGTTCGGTTAACATGTGGCAGAAGTAATCATCCACTTGTGAAAATGATTTTTGGTTCATTCTCAAACACCTTTCAGACACTCATGATCCCATTTAACTGACAACAATACAGGCTATATCTGTGGGCGCCATTGCATCTGAAGTGAAAACCAAGAGGGACCAAGTGCCCTCAGGCACTTGCAGTCCTCCCCACAAGGGCTCTGCAACTGACATAAAGGGATCTTCCTCACTGCTACATTCCTTTTCTTACTTAACCCCACAAGATTACCGACCCCCAACCCCATTTTTAAATTTTACTTCAGCTAAAGATGAAACAAGAAGCTGATTCAAGACAACATTGTTACCCGGGCATTAAAAAGCCCAGAAGTAAATACTTTGTATTTGGTTTTTATAGTTCCTGAATTCTTACGGGAAAGAGTACAAGAGAGGAGGGATGTGCAGAAAGGATCCTCGTCAAACAAAATTACACAACATTTGGAGAGAAATTAAAACTGAAGAAGACCCTAAACCCCTACTAGTGAGCAAGAACTTAAAATTTCTGTGCTATCCGAACAGACTTGTAACAGCAAACCTAAATAAAAGGCAGAGTTCTTCACTCACTTCAGGTATCACATTTTATAGAATTGGCAATGTAAAAATTATCACCCTTCCTTTTCCTGAGACGTTCTGCCTCCTGCTAGTGAAATCTCAGCTCAATCCGAGCTCAGTCTCAGCTCACATCACCATCACCAAATAAGTACAGCAGTTTAAGGTACAAAAACTATCTTAAATTTGGCTGTCATAGCATCATCTAGAAAATGAATAGAGGCAAACTGCTAAGATAAAAAGACCATGAAATCCCATTCCACTCCTCAAATAAAACATCAGCGAAGGACTACAACTTATGATTTTTTTTAAGTGAAGGATTCCTCTTACTTAAAAAACTATTAATACATAATATTTGTACACATCATGCGGTACATGTGATATTATGATATGTGCATACAATATGTAAGATAAAATCAGTTTTTTTAGGAAATCCAGCACCTCCCATATTTACCATTTCTTTGTGGTAAAGCACTTCAAATCTATTTGGAAATAATACAATCAATTACTGTTCGCTATTGTCAGCCTAGTGTGCCACTTACCACTAGAACTTTCTCCTTCTACCGAACGGTATCTTTGTACCCATTAGCCAACTTTTCTTCACCCTTTTCTCAAACCCTTCCCAGCCTCTGCTAACTGTCTACCTGCTTGAGGTCTTCTTTTTAACTTCTCCCATGAGGGAGAGCATGAGGTATCTGTCTTGCTGGGCTGGGCTCATTTCATTTTACAGAATGACCTCTAGTTCAATCCACATTGCTGCAAATGACAAGATTTCATTCCTTTTTTATACTAAATAGTATTCTATTATGTATATACCACATTTGATTTATCCATTTGCCCACTGATGGGAACTGAGGTTGATTCTGTATCATGGCTGTTGAGAATAGCTCTCCTATACACATGAGGGTACAGTATCTCTCTGATATATTGGGTTCTTTTGGATAAATACCCAGTAATAGGATTGCTGGATCTCACCGTAGTTTTATTTTTAATTTTTTCTGAAAAATATCCATGCTGTTTTCCAAAATGGCTGAACTAAGTTGCATTTCCAACAACAGTATATAAGAGTTCCCTGTTCTCTGCACTCTCACCAGCATTTTACAACTGATCATTCTTAAAGGATATGCTATAAAATAAATGTCAATGTTCTGTTGCCCAGAAGCAATACTAAGCTAGGCAAAAATAATTTTTAATTAGTTTTATGGAAAATAGTTTTAAATACATAAATATAAGCCAAATAACCCAACTAAATCAAACTGTACTGAGATATCTTTCATTACAATGCAGTTAATGAAAAATATTTATTATTGATAACTGGTTATCTTTTTTTTTTTTTTTTTTTTGCGTTTTTTGGCCAGGGCTGGGTTTGAACCCACCACCTCCAGCATATGGGGCTGGTGCCCTACTCCTTTGAGCCTCAGCTGCTGCCCTGGTCATCATTCTTTAATACTTCAATTTGTATAAACAAGTACTTGATATGTATTTTTTTTAATAAGTCATCATCTCTCCAATACTTGTATTTATAAAATTATATAAATTTTTTTTGGTAAATTGACCAAAAATGTATATATTTGTTGAGTAAATGTTTTGAAATATGTATATACTTTGGAAAAGATACATCAACTTATTTAACATACATATTACCTCAACATAGTCTACTACAAAAGGCATACTTCGTAAAGTATGGTTTTAGGTTTTCCCTCAAAGTCAGTGGGATTTCCAAGCTGACTATAAAATGTCTTGGAAGTGAATAAAAGGGAAAAATAAATTCCAAAGGGCGTTGTGCAGCCTCCTCTACCCAAGGAGGCAAACCTGCAGAATCAAGTTTCTGACTGCCTCCCTTATGAAGAGGACAGAAGCTGGGAAAATCTGAATGTATCTGGGGTAAGGCTATGACACATTCTAAAGAGAAGGACATTGTGCACCTCAGGGTCAAAGGGCTTTGGGACAATCAACAATGAAAAGGAAATAATTCACTTATGCAACCCTAGACATTTTTCTGAGATACTCCATTAAGCTCTTCTCTGGTGAAAAATGTAAATGGGGCTTGGTGACTGTAGCACAGTGGTTACAGCATCAGCCACACATGCCGAGGGTAATGAGTTGGAACCCTGCCCAGGCCAGCTAAACAACTACAACAACAACAACAAAATAGCTGGGTGCTGTGGCAGGCACCTGTAGTAGCAGCTACTTGGAAGGCTGAGGCAAGAGAATCGCTTAAGCCCAAGAGTTTGATGTTGCTATGAGCTGTGACGCCACAGCACTCTACTGAGGGTGACATAGTGAGATGTTGTCTTAAAAATAAAATAAAATAATAATGCAAATGGGTTGGCAAGAAAAAGTAGTTTCAGTGGAGGCTTTTGTGCATATATTAAAGTGTATCATATTGACTACTGAAAAATAACCTGTCTTTTAGGGCACAATCTTCCTAAAGCAAAGCACACTGATCACACGTGGTTTAATGTTATGTGCACAGGGTAATACAAGTACACCTGAACGAACATAAACATTTTAGGGGTCAGTTTCCTTTTCTGTCAATGGAGAATTTTAACTGAAATATGCACATAAAATATCCATTGTATAAATCATAGACACTCTAAAAATATCATTGAGCAGATAGCTTGGGATTTTGTGTTTTTCACAGTGTGTGTCTTAGAACATTTATGGATATAAGGAATTATGAAGAAGCAGAGTGGGTTTGGTAGACAAATGTGAGTTAAATAAAGCTAAACAAGTTCTGTATGTAAGGACTTCCAAGAGTCTGTGACAGACACATGGACTGAGCTACTGAAGGGTGGCGAGGTAGAGTAGAATGGGGGATGTACGTCTCCAAAACTACAGAGTGTTTTTCCTAGAACATATTGTAGGAGTCAGAGTCCCTAGCACACACTTTGGAAAATTAGCTGGACTAGATTACTGCTAATGAGTCTTTAAGCCTAATTAGTTAATTAATCTTTACTAATGTCCTAGTTGTAATTATACTATCATCTTTACTTCTAACGTACTTTTATCAGAAATTGCTGAGATATTATTTGAAAAGAAGAAAGTCATCTTTAAATTTTGGATCACAATCTCTATGAATTATGACTGATTCCTGAAAGTCCTCCTTTACTGTAATGCTTCTCTCTGTTCTCAGTTAATGAAGACATTTTTGGACAACTCTGATATTTAGAAAACAAACTATGTCCACCTTTGGACTATCATCTCTAAGTGGCTTATGTACAAAAGTATTTAAATTCCTCCTCATACAGCAAGGTTTCACCAATTTCCTGTCTCAACACCCTTGTTCTACCTAAACCATGTCACTTCAACGTCAGTTTTATGCTGTAAGACCAATCTTGCCTATAGCTAAGGAGGATCACAGAGTTTGATTCCAGACTAAGTAGTAAGATACCCTTGCTGTTCTCCCAGCTCTGACCTTATGCCTCAGCTTCAGTGTCTCTGTCCCTGCCCTGCTTCCTTGCGTTCAAGTACAATCATTCCTCGCTTAAGGGCATTCTGAGAAGTGCATTGATAGGCATTTTTATTGCTGTGTGAACATCACAGTCCCCCACACAAACCTAGATGCCACAGCCTAGGCACCTGGTATGGGCTGTATGGTGTAGCCTACTTGGGCTACAAACCTGAATATCACATGAATACTACACACATCTATAACATAATGCTAAGCATTTGTATAGTAAAACATAAAAAAGGCACAGCAAACATACAGCCATTACAATCTCATGGGACCACCGCTGTACCTATAGGTGGTCTGTCAGTGACCTAAACCATCATTATGTGACATGTGACGGTTTTTTTGCTAAGCTGTCCCACACCCCAAGCTGCAGACCCAACTTTGCTCTTGCTCTTGCTAATCTTCATCTGACACTCTGCTCTGGAATTCTGGCTGTGTTGGTTGGTTGTAGGCAATTCTGTACTGACATCTGCAAACCGTCTCTGGGCCAACCCCTACTGCACTTGTATTGGCGATACTGACACCAGGTATTCTGTACAAACACTGTCTGCATCCTCACTGGTCCCCCAATTGTTTGCACAGAGCCCTCCAGTCCCGTGCATCTTACACTTCTTCCCAACATGTATTTTAAACGGACTTAGCTTTTGAATCTCACATTTCACATTTGTTCCCATCCCCCCTTCCAGCTCCACTATCTTTTTCTCAGAGCAGAACTCCCTGACCTCCCTAATTAACTCATATCTCCTTATTACATTAAATCGGCCTCCACAGTCCTGTCACGGCTTGAGACTTATTTGACTCATGCCCATTTCCAGAACAAAACTGCAAACTCCATGAGGGTCTACACCTTGGAAGCTGTGATCCACCACTTAATTCTCATTGCTAACACTGTGCCTTTAAACAACGGACACTCCATAAACATTGTTAGAATGACTAAATGGTTCCCCTAGTTTTGTTATTAGGAAAAATTACAATAAAAACATACTGAACAAAGTAAATCATTAGCAAACATTATAGTATATCAAGTATAAAGTCTTGGATAGCTTTTGAATTTCCCACAAAATTGATATTTTAATACCTATTTGGATCAAAAGTTATCAAATAAGTTTAATAATAGAATTTTATCTTAAAATTTAAGTTAATATGAAAGATCAAAACATAAGGGAAGCATGGGACAGCTGCTATGAGAGCAGGCAGAGAGGTCCAGGACCCCAGTGACCCCAGTAACGCTTTGCCCCGACAAGGCCCTCCCAGGACTTTAGAACCACCTCTGAAAATGGCTCCACACTCACAGTATTGCAAGCACCTTTGAATCAAATGGAAGAAAATATACATAGTTAGGTGTAAAGTTCGCAAAATGCTGCCAGATTTATCACTCCCACTAATTGGGCGTCAGGCACAGTGGCTCGTGTGCATAATCCTAGCAGTGGGAGCCTAAGGTGGGAGGATCACTTGAGCTCAGGAGTTGGAGATCAGACTAAGCAGAGTGAGATGCTGTCTCTATTAAAAATAGAAAAAAATTAGCTGGGCATTGTGGTGGGGGTGTGTAGTCCCAACTACATAAGAAGCTGAGGCAGGAGGATTGCTTGAGCCCAGGAGTTTGAGGTTGCCGTGAGCTAGGCTGCCACGAGGACACTACAGCCTGGGCAACTAAGTGAGACTCTGTCTCAAAACAAACAAACAAAACTCTAAAACTTTCTGATATATGAACATGGTTGGAAAGTGTTAAGAGGTCAAATAATTTCCTACCTCTTTCTTTGCCTGAGTTCTGAACAAATTAACTTAAAGACATCAGAGTTGGCAGAGGATGGAAAACATTGCCTTTAATACTGACAAAGATAATGCGAATTGCGTGGTTTATTCTGCAGGCAGTGGCTTCCTTATGAAGTTCAGTATCGTTGTGAGATATACTTTCCCCGGGCAGGTGCAGACAGTGCTAGACAAGGACGGGCCTGTGCATGGGAAGACCCTGACCATGACAGACTCACCCAGGGAGAATCAGGACAGCTGCCCCATCTGGAAAACTTACCTTCAGGGGAGAAATGGAGTACAAAGGGCCAACCTATCCATGTCCGGTTTCTCTTCTCAAGATAAGTCTCAAGGCAAGTAACAAAACAAAATGAAACCCCAGAACATAGGTGGAGAGGGAGAAAAGGGGACAGGAGTGTCACAGTAACGGATATCCCTTCCACATGGAAGTCTTTGGCATACAGAATAAACTTGTTTGTCTTGTTCCCCCAAAAGAGAAAGAAAAGAATGAAAGTAATTAGAGGGATAGAGATAAAGAGAGTGAGGGAGAAATAGAAAGAGACAGAGGGAAAGAGAGGGACAGAGACGGAATGGGGGAAGAAGGAGACAGCAAGTCACAGAAAGAAGAAGAACACGGGTGATTTTCTTAAGTCTAACATCCCTTGAACTTTAATCTGCTATGTGCCAGGTATGCATGTCACTTTGCCCATGCATAAAAAAAAGGAAGAGCAATACTTAGCCTGACTATAATAAGCGCTACTGAAATGATTTATACGAAAGTGTACTAGAATGATTTATACACCATAATCTTTTATTTTCTTTTTCTTTCTTTTT
Organism: Galagoides demidoff; assembly: GCA_963574575.1. Classification (NCBI taxonomy): domain Eukaryota; kingdom Metazoa; phylum Chordata; class Mammalia; order Primates; family Galagidae; genus Galagoides; species Galagoides demidoff. The sequence continues at coordinate 19,241 of CAUYQV010070287.1, forward strand.
TTTTTTTTTTTTTGAGACAGAATCTCACTTTGTCACCCTGAGTAGAGTGCTGTGGCATCATAGCTCACAGCAACCTCAAACTCTTGTGCTCAAGCCATCCCTTTGCCTCAGTCACCCAAGTAGCTGGAACTCAATGTACCTGCCACAATGTTGGGCTATTTTTAGAGACAGGGTCTCACTCTTGAGCTCAAGCAATCTACTGGCCACAGCCACCCAGAGTGCTAGGATTACAGGCATGAGCCACTGTGTCTGGCCCTCAAAGAACCTTTTAAACTATAAAGTATAATGCAAATCAAGGCATTTGTAATAGCACTATCAGCAGTAAAAGTAGAACACACAGAAAAATATGTTAACCTAATTTTTTGAAGAACTCTTTGGAAAACCTGGGATGGAGTAATGGCAATTTTTCTATTTTTCCTAATCTGTCTCATGTAAGGAAAAAAGCTTTCAAGGAATGGTGTAAAAACACTAACAATACCCTTTAAAAAGTGATACGTATGATGTCTGACAAGTTATGACAACAATAAAAACTGGCTTTTTGTATTCATCAGATAGAAATAATATTTCCATAGATTACCTGTGTTAGGTTTCTTTTCTTTCTTTCTTTTTTTTTTTTTTTTTGAGACAGAGTCTCACGGTGTCACTCTGGGTAGGGTGTAGAGTCATGTGTTGCCACAGGTCACAGCAACCTCAAACTCCTAGGCTTAAGCAATTCTCTTGCCTCAGCTTCCCAAGTAACTGGGACCACAGGCGCCCACCACAATACCCGGGTATTTTGTGGTTGCAGTTGTCATTGTTGTTTAGCTGGTCTGGGCCAGATTTGAACCTTCCAGCTTTGGTGTATGTGGCTGGTACTGAAACCACTATGCCACGGGCACCGAGCCCTGTGTTAGGTTTCTAAGCTACTGAATTCCTTAAGTTAGAAGAAAATGCTACTTATTAACTAGCTAATGAATTCTAGATTACTAAAGAAAGGTATACTTTGGGCTCGGCGCCTGTGGCTCAACTGGCTAAGGTGCCAGCCACGTACACCTAAGGTGGCGGGTTCAAATTCCCAGCCCAGGCCCACCAAACAACAATGATGGCTGCAACCAAAAAATGGCTGGGCGTTGTGGCGGGCGCCTGTGGTCCCAGCTACTTGGGAGGCGGAGGCAGGAGACTCGCTTGAGCCCAGGAGTTGGCAGTTGCTATGAGCTGTGATGCCATGGCACTCTACCCAGGGGGATAGCATGAGGCTCCGTCTCAAAAAAAAAAAAAAAGAAAGGTATACTTTGATGTTCATTTTCTCTAACAAAACTTTATTGAGTTAGGGGAGTATGAATAATAAAGCCGATATCAATAAGGAGCTCATGTATAGCAAAGTCGGGATTTGTTTGACTAGATAAATATTCCCTCTCTCCTTTAACTTAAAGCTTAAGAATTTAAATTATTTGTCTACAAACTATATTCACAGACTTTTGCTCATGAATACAGGATACAAAGAAAAATGAAAGCAACATAGTCAATAGAAAAAAATACTTTGACATTTACACAACA
>CAUYQV010070288.1:0-29549 GCA_963574575.1 Galagoides demidoff
ACTCTACCCAGGGGGATAGCTTGAGGCTATCTACTTGGGAGGCTAGCTACTTGGGAGGCGGAGGCAGGAGACTCGCTTGAGCCCAGGAGTTGGAGGTTGCTATGAGCTGTGATGCCATGGCACTCTACCCAGGGGGATAGCCTGAAGCTCCGTCTCAAAAAAAAAAAAAAATAGAGGAGAGTGGCTAGAATTACTTCAATCCTCAAAAATAAGGTCACTTCAGTGTCATGCCTTGACCTTGGAAGGATGCTGACCCTGAAAGTTAGATCTGTAGACAGCATTTCAGATATGTTTATGAGAAGAGAAAACAGTAGGTATTTGGCAAACTTCGACAGTCATCAGTAGGATGGAGGTTCCAATTTAGCTAAGAACAAAATATTATTTTCCAAGTGTATTGGACACAAGAGAAAATAAATCGAAGATCGCTTGTCAGACATCATCATCTGCTGGCCCTGCAGTTCACACATGGGATTATTAATTCATGTGTTTGGGGATAGAGAAAACTTGGAGGTTCTTAGGAAAGATGTTTTTCTTAGCCCAGAGCCTTCCTAAATGTCATAGCTATTTGGCATCCTTGAGGAGATTGTATATCTTGGGGGCTTTGAGAACGACTCACCCCAAATTCACACTTGCTGGAGAAATGGCAATTGGAGACCAAATGCAGATGGGCTTAAAATCAGTGCTTCAGAAGGAAACAGTGTTGGTGCTGGGAGTTTTCAAGCAGCCTTAGGATTTGGTTCTTGCCAGTGGAGCTGGAGTGCAGGTGAAGCAGTTGAAAACCATGGGAAGGGCCTGCACCAAAGCCAGGTCACTGGTGTAAGAATAAATCGTCTCTGATTCCCTATTCCATTACCTAACAGGCACATGACTAGCCATTCTGAAAATGGACTATTTTCAAGTTCCCTAGAACTCAGTGATGATTTAAATCCTGTTAGCAGTCACCATCCCCAAAGACAGACAAGATCAAAATTTTTGTAGAAATAAAAACTCATTTAGGAACACAGACTATACCCACAAACTGGAAAACTCAGATGACTTTGACAACCGATGACTTTAAGATGGTCCAAAGTCCTCCATGAGTGCTGATTTATATAAGCTATTAACATGTAGAGAAAGCAAAGTACCCCGGTTCAGTGCCTACTTCTATTCTGACTTTGCATAATCCATGATCATTATTATGAGAATAACTTTGCTGTTTTATATTTGTGTAGTTGCCCTTAGACTATTGTGAGTTGAATCTTGTACCTTGAAAAGACACATTAAATTCCTAGCCCAGTCCCCCAGTTCCTCAGCATGTGAACTTATTTAATAATAGTTGGCTTTGTAGATGCATTTGAGTTAAGGTGGGGTGATACTAGATTAGAACGAGCCCTAAACCAGTGACTGGCATCCTTATTAGAAGGTCACATGAAAACACGGGGACTTAGACACACACAGAGAGTGATCACAGCCACTCAAAGACAGAAGCAGAATGTGAGTAATGGAACCACCAACCAGGAAATGTCAAGGATTCCCAGCAGCCACCAGAAGCTAGCAAAGAGACAGGGACAAGATTTTACATAAGAATCTTCAGAAGGAGCCAATCCTGACAACACCTGAGGCTCTCACCTCTAGAACTGTGAAAAGAAGTTTCTGTTATTTGAAGCCACCTAGTTTGTGGCACTTTGTGACAGGAGCCCCAGGATAACTAAAACCTAAACCATGGGCTACGCTGACACTGAAGGTCTGCTGTGACTTTTTACAGGAAATTGGGGTAAATAGAATGGCAGATGGCATCACTGCTGCCCTGTCCTCCTTTCTCATAGAATGATGGTGCCAGGCATTGAGATCTGTGTATTTCCAAACTAGTCTCTACACCAGCAAAATGAGAATGATATCATTAGCTCCATTTTATAGAAATTGAAATTGAGGTTCAGAAAAGTCAGTCATGTAGCTAAAATCACAACCCTAGGAAGCTGTAGAGACAGAATTTGAGCATACTTTTAGTCTAAATCATAGCCACCAGCTCTTAAACATTCCTGTAGAACACTATTGTACCAACTCAAAAGTGGGGATAAAATGAGATTATCTTTGCCCTGCTTCATTTTATAATGAAGGAACTGAGACCTCTGTGCAAAAGGTAAATTTTACTCAGGACATACACACTGCTATTGATGCTATCACAGGTCTTTGGTTTCTTGTCCCCTTATACCACGCCAGTGAGGCTCTTTCTTCCTGCATAATTAACACTTTTCAGTGTGCCCTTTGTGCTTACAAATGCTGTGTTTATTGGGAGATTTGAAGGAATATAAAGAAGCACTAAGTATGGGATCCTTTCATGTGTCTGTCTCAGGCAGAGCCAGTGATTAATTCTGGAAGGTCTACACTGATCAGTAGGTTTCCTGGGTAATAGATATTCCCTTGTCATATGACTTGAGACACATTGATATTTGTGTTCCAAAGTCAGACCCTTAGCTGGTATAAAACAGTAGTGCCCACTGCTTATCAGGGGAGTTACGAAACACCAGGGGCCATGGATGCAAGGACCACACCAGATCACAGCTCTTGCCACCTAACAGGAAACAATTCTTTCTCCGTTCTACTTCTTGTCATGAAGATGCTAGAACAACTTAGAGATGAGAACAATCTACAGTGCTGGGATAACATGCTGATCTTCCAGCTCTGGATATACACAGACCTGTCCTTAGGAGGACCTGTGAGGGCCACAAGTCAGGTGCTAAAGAAACTCACGACCCAAAGCTTTGACAGCTGCAGTAAGACCACATGTTCTTGTCCTTACACAGCATTCAGTATTTCAAAAATCCTATGTCTTTATTGTATTCATTAAGTGTATTATTTTTAAGTTTAATTCATTAATTCCACTACTTGGAAAAAATATATAATAAATATAATATAATGCATAAGAACATCAGCCTTGGGCAGTGCCTGTGGCTCAGTGAGTAGGGCCCCGGCCCCATATACCAAGAGTGGTGGGTTCAAACCCAGTCCTGGCCAAACTGCAACAACAACAAAAATAGCTGGGTGTTGTGGCAGGCACCTGTAGTCCCAGCTACTTGGGAGGCTGAGGCAAGAGAATTGCCTAAGCCCAGGAGCTGAAGGTTGCTGTGAACTGTGTGACACCACAGCACTCTGCCGAGGGCGATAGAATGAGACTCTGTCGAGGGCGATAGAATGAGACTCTGTCTCTACAAAAAAAAGAAAATAAAAATCGGCCTTGGGCTCAAATAGTTTAGTATTTGCTTACCAGGTTTGTGTTCCTAGTTGAGCTGTTAATCTCTCCAAACAGATTTCTTCCTTGTAAAATGAGGATAGTAAACAGTTCAGAGGGCTCTTATGAAGATTAATCAAGATAATGCATGAACATATATAAAATACTTAGCAATTTAAAACACAAAATATAAATGTAAGTGCTTATCATAGTAAGGAAATTCGAGGGCATTCGATAGAACAAAGATTTATATGAAAAAATATTCAATGCAGTATCATATATGGCAATATGGGAGAGAAAAGGGAGCCATCTAATGGCTTAGCGTGTGGGATTGGTTGAAAGCATTTTGTGTACAAGATCTAAGTACTTTTTTACTTTTATTTTGTTTATTTAATTTTATTTGCTTATTTATTTGTTTGGAGCACAAGCTTTAACAAAGCACTTTCCTTGAATTTGAATATATTAGAATCTGATTGAGACAATTGGTGTATATTTAGTCAAATACAATGTAATAAAATGAATTTGAGGATGGAAGTGCAAACAGGGTGCTATGTGGACCTAGAAGAAAGGCATCCAAAGGTTTTAATCTGATCAGTGAAGGAGACAAATTTTGTACGTGTTGAAGAACCCTAGAGCCCAGCCCACTCCTAGTACTCAACACACAACCATGGCTGAAAGAAATGTAAAAGTATATTGAGTAATCCAGAATTCATTCATTTTGTTTTGCATAAAAGATATTTGCAGTTTTAAATCTACAGAGTAATTTAATCCTGCACCTTTAAGTAATGATTTCAAATTTTCCTGAAGCTCAAAACTGTCAAAAACAAACACTTATTAAAACGTATTTTCATATAATCTCCATTAAAAAGAAACATATTTAGACTGTACCTAAAAATTAACAAAATTAGAAAAATGTCCCTAACTGTAGCATGGAGCATAGTTAGAGGCTTCCCATTTTGTGACACATTCTATGTTTATGTTATCAAAAGATAAAAAGGACACTGCATTAGTAACCATTTGTAGGATTAAGAACATTTAAATTATACAATAATCAAATAGATTTATAATAAATTTTACTAAGATCCTGGAAACAAAGCTCCTCTCTCCTACTCAATGTAGATAGTTTAAACTTCAGCGAATGTCCTAAAACTGATAGCATCCCCTCTGCAGATAGAAGCTAGCACCACGTCTGAAGAATTGATAAGGAAATTATTTTCTCTAAAACAAAGCCAAAGGAAAAAGATAACAAGGAAATGACACACTTGATTCTTTATGTTTTCAGATGACAATTAAAGCACTTGGGATTGTCCACCATGTGAGTGGCCTCATTTTTCACAAAACAAAGTTATCTCAGGAATTCCTCACTCCAAAACTGAGATTGTGGTCTCAATTTAGAGTATAAAATCTGTTTAAAGCATACACCCATTTTCAAGGCACATGTTATAAACCAGCAACACTCTTAAAAGCAGAGACAGAAAATTGATTGTTAAATAGTTCACGAGTCTCCGCTCCTCTGCTTTGATGTCAGAAACCAATATCAGAAAGAAGAGAATAAAATACCTTTTCCTTAGTTTTAGTTTACTAGGGCACTTAGAGTCTTAAGATGTAGCATTAACGAAGTCAAATAGGCAACACACACACACACAAATATACTCTCTTTGATGTATAAACTCACCTCTACCCCAGAACGCCAAGTGTAACATACGGAGAGATTTCATGCTGTCCATATAACACATCAAACCACTTGCTCTAGGATGGATGACCGGAAAGCTAGTATAAAAATGTCCATTTTCAATGAAACTATAGTTAAAAAGTTGTATTTGTGTAATGGGAGAAACTGTAGTATCTATGGGCCCCAGACAACAATGTCGTCTCAAGTATTGTTCCCCAGAGAGAAAAAAAACTTGTGGAAACTTGTATTTAATTTCTATGTTCTGCTTCTATCTTTGTTGAGACATAACAACCCCTGTTTTACCAAACTTCATCCTAGCACAGAAACAGGGCTCGGTAAACAGGAGTGCATTTTTAACAGAGCGTTACATGAAAGTTAACAAGCATGGAGGAATTCTTCATCTCACAAAGCTAAACATTCCTATTACTTAATCTTGAAAATATTTGCTGCTTCTTCCCATTTCCTTATTGCTCTTCTGATTTTACTCTGCTCTAAGTTGGATCTCTATTCAATTCTATAAATAATTATTGGTGGCTCCCCAGGCACCATGCATGTACCAGTCACCACAGACAGAAATACATGTCTATCTATGAAGGCCAAGGTCCCTTTCTTTAAGCAACTCAGTTTAGTCGAACAGACGAGCAAACAGGCATTTACGGTTCATGCTCTATGTATTAGTTCCCAATATCATCTCCCAAAGCAAAAGGCCAGAAATTCTCCCTTTCTTGGCTCCTGCCTTATTGATTCAATTAGCTTAAAAATTTGCTGAAACACTTAGCTCCTTCTCCATTTTTCCCTAAGCATAATGGAACAATCTCGGCCTCTCTCTATAAAAGGCTGTACAATATCTGATTTACTCCTAAGAGAAGTAAAGCCTAAAAGGCAGTAACATCCAGCCACCCAGCAGGAATGCTTTCAGTGTAGGGTCATGTTTTTATTCTTGCAATGCACCATTTAAGAGCTACTGTGGTTTTCTGAAGTTCCATTTGTGGGGTATTAAACATGTGGGCCTTCTTTTTTATACTGCATTATGTGATGTTATACTACTGTTCTCCAGAGTTTTTACCTTTTCCTCCCTAAAATAAAAAGCATCTAAGCTTCAGGGTAAAATGTTCATGGTACTCTATTTTAATGTCCTCTGCCTTTCAAGCTGAAGCAAAATAACCTCACGACAGTACAGAAACCAGCCAACATTCCATAGCAAAATTTACTGTAAATACTTGATTTTGGTAAGGAATTCCTAATATAGCTGTTTGATTTAATAACTACAGGATACTACTTCCTCTGCATAGATTTTCAAAACTTAAATAAACCTAGCATGCCTATAAGCTATGTGTTTACAAAAATATTTGACATTTTTTCTCCTTGGCAGGATTAATGACTTACACTGGGGCTACAATTGCAAGGTCATGACATGTTTGTCATTTCACATCAAATTTGAATATCAGCTAACGGTAAATTTAATCCAAAGATCAAGGTGAAAGGCAAAACTTCAGCCACTTTCACATTCTTCAATTTTAAAAACTGTCTATTCAAAATGCCTTTGTAGAACAACAATAAAAACTAAAGCTGGAGAAAAGTGTGGAGATCAAGTTAAATTAAACCATTTTACAAATGATATAACTGGACTTCAAATAGGTCGACTAGCCCAAGGTCACCCAGCCATGACGAAAGCCCAGGTTCATGACTTCCTGTCCAATTATTTTCCCAGGGCACGACTGATTTTCATTTACAACACTTCATCCTTCCAGGAGTCCTCTATAGTGAATCAGCAGAACACACGCAGAGCCGAGATCTCTATCCTTAACTTAGCAGCACTTCTCAGGGTCAAGTACAATCCCTCAAGTCCATTAGTAAGTAAGAAAACCTCATGTCTAAAAACAAAATGAAAAGATCCCCAGCCTGGAGTTAGGGAGAGGATGGGCATAGTCAAAGAATAACTCTGTCAGAATAGTACTAAAGTTAAAAAAAAAAAAAAAAAGCCAGGCACCCTTTTCAGGTCAGCGTGTTCCTTAGTCTTTTCACCAGTCGGGAATCCTGAACTTTGGCAGGAAGTCTTTCAATTTCCCTAAAATCTATTGTGGGATGGAGAGAGGCCATACCTCAATGGACCATGGGATGGCAGCGTGGAGAGGTAGAATGGAGCAGGAGGTAGGATGCAAACCAGCGGCCACCTACATGAGCCCTCCGGGTATGGTGTATTCTTAATCGGTGCTGGAGCAAACTTAGCTCTCCAAAAGCAATTCCTACTAGTGACAGCCCAGCCCTTCCCTGCCACACTCCCCATAAACACCCTTCATTCTCACTGCTCAGACTGCTCTTCATTCTCCAGGCGGAGCTTGCGCACGCTCCCACCTCCACACGGATGTTCATGGTGCATTTTGCTAGAATGACTATTTCCTTTTCCGTATCCATTTACCAAAATCTCTCTTTCCTATAAAATCCTTTCTGTGTCTCTAATCTTCCGGGTGACTTTCCCAATCTCTAAATCTGACTAGTTTCTACATTTTTCCCCTCGGTGTTTTTCTTTGCACTTCTCTGTTACACTCTGTGGTTTTCTCCCTCTTCGAGAGTAATAATTCCCATAAGAGAGTCTCCCAACTGGAACATGCAAGGCTAAATCTAATGCATCTTTCTAACCCTTGAGTGTCTAGCTCAACGCTTGGCACATGGGATCCGTAAGCATTTATTGAGTTGACTCCCATTAACACACACACCAGAATTACAGAAGCTCTGGTATTATTAATTGCTGATGTTAATCTTAGCATTTCTGGTACAGTAGCAATTCCACACTATATTCGTCTACACTTCTCATGCTATCCTTCATCTGATTACTATTATTATTTGTATTCCCATTCTGATCTTATCAAGAGCTCAGAAAAATACTGCCTATAAAACTAGGCAACATACATGGACAGGCTTGGCTGCTGTTTGAAGTCGACCGGTCTTGGCTCCATTTGGTACAGCACGAGATAGCATCTCCTCTCTTAAATCAACCAAGATTCTGAGTAGCAAAGAAAATCTCTGGCTGTGCTTCTTTCTGCCATGACATATATAAATTATGCTTGGCCATTAAGACATAAAATAAAGTAACCTTAAAAATGCAGGAAGCTGTAAATTACCCTGGAAATGTTTTAATCTCTCACTATCAGTTCTTCCTTGGATCACAATCAAAGTGTATCCTAGTTTTCAAAAAGCCTTCTGAGTTTCTTTCCTACCAGAATGCCTTGCTTCAAGCGAACGTCTGGGATGGAGCAAAAGCCATTTGTGTTTTAGTCTAACATCTTAAAAGGATATATTTCATTTTCTCAATTAAACTGTGAGCCTGCACGAATTCACGTTCTATTTCTGAGTAAAGGAACTTTGTGAAACAATGGCCAGTTCACATAGCAAAATTTTATCACAAAATATTATCATGTAACATTATCTAAACAACTCTGCTAAAACAGCTGTTCAAACATCTGGATGACTCCATCCCCAAAACCTCTTTTCCTATGAGTCTCCCCCAAGGAGTACATCCTATACCACAATCTTTATGATAACTGATGACAATAGGCACACCAGTTGTCCAAGTCAAAATCACTGGGTTTCCCATCCCTGGAATGAATATGGTCCTATTCAGGAAGTACCCATTTATAAGGATTAAAAAAAATCCATTTATTTATCCAAAAGGAAATCAAAATATTCAAACAAAATGTACAACTTGCCATGTTAACCCTGAAATATATCTGCATGTGTATATTGGGATACATTTGTACATGTAGATGTATTTATTTATATATTCACTTCCCAACATTCAGACTGTCGACAATTGCTTAATTCCTCACAATCTGTGTTTGAAATCATGCTCACATTTATATTTGGTTTAATAAACTGTTCATAAAATATTTTTAGTGTCTTATAAAATATGTGGCTTATATTATTATAAGAGGAAGAAAGATAAGTGAGACATCTCACAAAGAGCCAGGTTTCAAAGCTCAGCAAGCATATACATTTTTGTAAACTCAACAGAAGTGGGTCTGAATATTCTGAGAAGAGCATAGGATCAAGTTTGTTGAAGGAAGGTCTCGGGTCTACTTAGGTCTGTATTCCTAGCAATTAGTCTAGGTGAACATGGGACACAATAAATGCTTGTAGGCTACATAAACAATTGCATACATGGACTCTATGAGAGGCAGTGTCGGGTAATGGGAAGAGAGAAATTAGGAGAATAGGGTTGAGTCATTACTTCAATAGATTCCGGTTTTATAAGGTGGGCCATCCATAGTTATGGTTTGGCTCATAATTCAGTCAGAGACTAAGTTTCTCTGAACTCAACCTCCTGTCATGATACAAAAACAATCCTCAAGGGGTGGTGTGGAATCCAGGTGAGGAAACACTTTGAAGTCTTATAATAATGGTAAGTAGGATTCACGGCATGCCAGCCCTGTGCAAAGCCATTTCTAAGATTGTTTCTCTAATTCCCATAACATTTTTCTACCAGGTGCTCGTATCTTTGTATTACAAAAAGAAGTATATACCTAAGTCTTCAGTATCTTGTTTTGTTTTTATTTTAAGTGAATAGATTGGGGTGAATCTGCCCCTGGTCAGCTTGTAGTCACTCAGTCAGGGGCTAACACCTGACCAGAATGTAAGCAAAGCAGTTTTAGATGTCAAATTAGAATGTGTGTGAATGTGCTCTGGAAATACGTTGAAGCACACCCAGTGGAAACTACTACTAATAAGAGGGTTTCTTGTCAGGGGAATGAGGATAGGCATTGAACACATTCTCCTCATTCTGAAGCTTCACGCGATACTCAGGTTTCACTTACAGCATGTTACAAAGCATGTAAGGCTATAAAGCAGTGGGGATGAGAAACCCAATAGTATAAAATCGCTCTTTCCTACAGTTAGGAGAATGAAAGGGAAAAGGAAACTCAAGAACTTGAAGACCATGCCAGAAATTCCAATGTGCAAGGAGGATACTGTCTTTGAGGCACTGGCTGGTATCTTCAAGACAGCCAGTGCCTCCCACTTCTCTGTGTTTTGATCTACAGCCCACCACCAACATCATTAAAACTATGCAACAACCCAGACTAATGCTGGAGAAATGTCACATCTCGTAGGCCAAGCAAGAAAAGGCCATTTCATCTGGATAGGCAGCATGAGGAAAAAAAATACGTCTTCTGAAGGAGCCTGGAGGGAAATGTTAGAAAAGTGAGACATTATAAATGAACATTCTTTCTTCTACAATGTCTTACCAGGACAAGGAAAGAATTTGGGGCCAGATAAGGAACCTAAGCCAGAGATACTATAGCATTTTACAGCTTGAGGTCACCAGGACGGGGCGGGATGGGAGGCAGAGGAGACCAGCACAGAGGAGCGGAGCAAGTGCTAAACCAGGCAGGGTGGGGAAATGTGTGGGGCTAGTGCAGGGAGGCTGGCGGGGGAGAACAGGGACATGAGAGAGGGGGCGGGAGCCATGAGGGGGCTGCCTGAGAATATCAGGTTTCTTCCTGAGAACAATGCATCCACATGCACAGTGACAGACTCTAAATCAAGAAGAAACTAGAAATAGAAGGATAGCCCCCAGGGACACTGCTACTAAGGCCCGTCCCTCTCCAGGCAAGGTAAGTTATTCATGTCAAATTGTTCCACCCCCTGGAATGAAATCCATTTGTAGACTCGGCAGATGTAAAGCAAAAGACAGAGGAAATCTAAATTGGGGCGTTAACTGCAGACTAGAAAAATGCAACTTTGAAGACTTGAACATGGAGGGGACAATGACACAAGAGGTTGTGAAATGACGACTGAAGATATGTGTCGTTTATTCAGGAGCTGCTGAAAATCCCAGAAGGGAACATGTGCTGGAGCTGGCTGGGATGAGCTGGGGCTACAGGCACCAATCTCTGAGCTCAAGAGGAATTCAGAAAATTCCAGGAGAAAGCATAATGAGGCTAAAAATGGGGACCAGGGGACTCCATCAGATTCACATCTTTCACTAAACATTCAAGGCTTTGGGAAGCTTTGAGTCTGTTTTTCTCATCTAGTTGAGCAAGCAGAATTATAGCATGACAGTTCTCCTGCTATTAGCTTGTGAAGAATAAATATTTCTTCGCTCTCTCTCCACCTCCGAGGATTCAGAAAGTCTCATCAGGGCTTTCTAGGGTATCTTTTTGCTTATGTTCTAACTTTTCAGCTCTTTAAATGCATGCCTTCCCTAGGAATCCACACAGAGGTCCCTATTTCTTTCCTAATTTATCTGCCCCTATCTCAGATCTTGACAGCACACACATGGACATCAATACTGCTTGTCTAAATTGTAGCATCTTTAAAAAGGCCCCTCCCACAGTTATGGAGATGGCTGGTGTTCTGGAGACAAAGAATCACCCTAAAGAAAATACTGATAAAGCTATTAACAGCATCTGAAGTTTACAAGAGAGGAACTATGCCACAGAGAGAGTAAATGATCTGCCCAAGATCGCATGCCAGGATTTGTACTCAAGAAGACTGGTGTGATAACTCATTTTATCAACCACCAAGTATTAACTTCCTGATCTCCATCTGAGTACACAAGAGGATGCTCAGGACTGTAGAATGGAATTTCCTCTGCCTTACAGAGGAAAAAGCTTTCTTGACTTTCTAGGCATTTCCCACTGAGTCCCCAGTAATAAATATTCATTCACATTAACCGCAAGACATTGCTACCAATATTTGTTTAAATATCTATTTCTCTGCTTGTCTGTGAGCTGCTTAACAGCAGTGATTATATTTTTTCATATCGGCATTCTCAAAGTCTAATGTAGGGCTTGGCACATCATACACCATCATACACTATAAGTTTTGAATGTCTGCCAGGAAATTTATGATAGGCCCTAAGCATATGAAAGTGACAAAGCAGACCATATCCACACTCTCATGGCTTTTTTTTTTTTTGAGACAGAGTCTCAAGCTGTCACCTTGGATAGAGTGCTATGACATCACAGCTCACAGCAACTTCAAACTCTTGGGCTTAAGTGATTCTCTTGCCTCAGCCTCCCAAGTAGCTGGGACTACAGGGACCCACCACAACACCTGGCTATTTTGTTGTTGTTGTTGCGGTTGTCATTGTTGTTAATTCTCCACTCACGGCATATGTGGCTAGCTCCCTATATGCTGAGCTACGGGCACTGCCTCTCATGGTTTTTTTTTTTTTTTTTGAGAAGGAGCCTCAAGCTATCCCCCTGGGTAGAGTGCCATGGCATCACAGCTCACAGCAACCTCCAACTCCTGGGCTCAAGAGAGTCTCCTGCCTCCACCTTCCAAGTAGCTGGGACCACAGGCGCCTGCCACAATGCCCGGTCATTTTTTGGTTGCAGCCATCATTGTTGTTTGGCAGCTGGGCTGGGGATTCGAACCCGCCACCTTAGGTGTACGTGGCTAGCACCTTAGCCGATTGAGCCACAGGCACAGAGCCTCTCTCATGGGTTTTTAAGGTAACTTCTACCAATAATACAGGAAAGAATTAAGAATATTAGATGTTCTAGATTAGGCAACTGATTTGATAACATGCAAGAAATAAAGAAGGGGAACCAGTTTAGGGGTCAATAAAATTAGCTACGCAGAATCCAATGAGGTTTATTCCTTGAAGGATAAAATTCATATTTGGGTCACAGAATTACCTTTTCCCAGACACCCACCAGCCCAGATACTCGAGGGTCTCATTCATCTCACTCACCAGCCATGGAAGCCCTCTACTCTCTTCATGTTTACCTGCTCTGACAGGTTATACGCTATCAGCCCTCAGATCATGTCTGCACCGAGTGAACCATTAATAATGCTGCAGATGGTCTCCCCTCGGATATCACTGCCTTTCCACCACTCAACCTGTACCATTTTTATTGTAGACATCCAAATGTTAAAATGGAAATTTGAGCTCAGAACTTAAGGCCATAGATACTAGATGTCTAAGTGGAAATAGAGTATAATTAGGGTTGTTAGTGGACAGGAGATGTGGGAGAGGTCTTTCTTCTTTAAGGTGAAAAAAGTCTTTCTATGTGGGGTAATCTTTTACCATAAACCAGAATTTTAAAAGAGAGTTTTGATGAAGAAATCCCTTTAGGCAACAGAAAGAAGATGAATAGGCATGACCTTGGGAGAGCTGACAAATAGAAAGAGAAGAATGATAGGAGATAAAAACGAAGGAAGGAAGAAATGGATCATAAAGGACCTGTTGGACAGACTGAGGAGATACAATCTTATTAAAGTATTCTGTGCTTCAATAAGCACACTGAAGATTTTTTAATGAGACAAAGTTATACTCAAATTCTTTATTAATCATGGAAATGTGTGTTAGTCAAGATACTATTTTATAACCATAATATTGGCAAATGCTGAGAAGTTGGATAGCAAGAATGTGTGAGTGTATGTAAGTATAAATTATTACATCTACTTTGAGGAATAATTTGGCAATATCTAGTGAATGATAAGTAGATAGAGTTTCACTCCCAATGTATGACATAGAGAAATGTTTCTCAAATTGGGAACGTTGACCCACACAAGGAATGAAAAATCAATGTTATGGGTCAGGAACAACAGTTTTATAAATTAGAATTACAAGCATAAAAGTTTAAAAATAGGAAATTATCAGACTACATCGAAAGTAGTCAAGATAAATATTAGTTTCAATCATAAATATATGTATGTGTTATAAACACAACACACAATGATAGTTAAGTACAATGTATTTCTTACTGTGATGTTCAAAGATGTTTGGAAATCACTGCCCTAAAGAAATGCTTGCACATGTGTATGAGTGATATACAAAGCATAGTTACAACTTTTTTTTTTCAGTATATAGTAAAAAGTTAAAAACAACCTCAATGTTCATCAGCATGGAAAGGAATCAATAAAATTGAGCCATGATCATGCCATGGAAGACTGTTAGCCTGAAACTTCAAAACAGGAGCCAACTCAGAGGAAAAAAACCTACTTCATTCCAAATGTGATTTATATGGGTTATATAAATGTATGTGTGTGTGTGTGTTCACACACACACACAGAGTGGCCATACTGTATGTGTGCAATTTAAATAGTTGCGTATTGTTTAAATTGCACCCAAACATTATAGCCACCCTGTATATATAAACTGAATACATATATCTATACATATAAATTAACAAGCAAAACAGGTCTATATCTTGTTTAGGAAAGTATAAAGGTACTCATGGTAAGGACCTTTACTAAATTGAAAACATTGGTAACATTTGAGAATAGGGGGGAAAGAGATAATTGGCAGGGAATTCAGGAGGTTTTGATTGTCACTTTTTATTTTTATCTGTGAAACACAATTTAAAAAATGAAGAATCTAATAACACAGTAGAATATCCTCTAGCTCAGGATCAATAAACTTTTTTCTACATGGTTCAGATCACAAATATTTCAGGCTGTGCAGGCCATCAGTCTCTCCTGTAGTTATGCCATGGTGACGTGAATGCAGCCACAGAGACAAAAGATGTGGCTCTGTGCCAATAAAATGTTTTTATGGACAGGAAGGTAAATTTCATATAATGTTCATGGCATTAAATAATATTCTTCTTTTGATTTTTTTCAACTATTTAGAATGTAAAGGCTATTCATAGTCCACAGGCTATGCAAAAAATAGGAGAGGGGTTGGACTCAGCCCTTGAGCCATTATTTTCATAGCCTTATTCTAGATGAACTTTATAATTTCACTCCAGATGTAAGGACAAGTTACAGAATTTGCAGGGCCCATTGCAAAATGAAAACATGGGGACTCTTGTTTTAAAATTATGAACTTTCAAGACAGCAATAGCAGAGCATTGAGCTGAGAAGCCCGAGCATGGAGCCCTTTGTTAGGGCTAAACTAAGGTGGAAAAATACCAGTTAACTCCTGGCAAATTTCTGGACCACAAGCCCTCAACAAAATGGAGTAAGTCTGGTTCACTTCCAAGATAGATTGGAAAGTACTCACTGACTTCTTGTTTGACTAACTTCCTGAGAAACAGACCGGGAGATATCAACTATCCCCAGACTGACCTTTAAGAAATACCCAGTGGGAAAGTGCTGAAACAAAGATGTATGACTAACCACAAAACTCTGCTTCTGTACAATGCCTGCTAACCTACCTGGATGCACCTCTAGGCAGCCTGCATGCCAACCAGGATGCAGACCAAGCCTTAAAAATCCGACTCCTTAAGCAGTCAGAGCTGCTCTCAGAAATCACATGTTGGGACACTGAGGCAATCGCCAGCCAGCTCTTCAATAAAAGGACTCCTCTTTAAATTTGACTTGTCTGGCGGTAAGGTCTTTGACAGACTCCTGGGCATAACAGTACACAGTGCTCCGGCTTCATGTCCATGAAGCCAGTCTAACATATTTATATCTTCATTGCATGTCAAGTATCCTGGATATAAATTGATTGGCAAGGAAAGTATTTTAATTCTACACTTCTAGAACCTAAAATAGTACTGTCCTGACAGGGGGCAAATATTCAAATTAAAGTTGGTAGAGTGGATATAGAATGAAAAATTACATTTTGCTTCCTGACTCACATAGGAAAAAATAGATGAAGTCACTTAAAGGTCCCCTGAAATTTCCCCAGAAAACCTTACCCAGAGGCCTAGGGATACACAATTCTGGAATTTGCTTTTGATAAAGTTAGTTTTTCCATGCAGCAATAAGCATCATCTATTTTTGCAGCTTCATTTATTTCTTCTCCCACCGAACACTTCATCCTTCAGTCAGAATAATCCACTTCAGTTTCAGTTGTGTCCAATTTTCTTAGCTCTTGGATATTTTATAAGCTGCTTCCTTTTTCTAGAAATATTTCAACCACCACCACCTAGATGACCTTCGTTTTCCTTCAAAAGTTTGCCACCCTGTTTGGGAAGCCTGTTCTCTGGCACTGCCCCCCCTACAGGCTGCATTCCATTCCCTCCTCCACAACTTCCCACCCCTAAAATCAGAGTGCAATTATCAAGAATTGTGATTTTCCAGCCACTTGCCTCCTCCAATAAACCTGAACTACTTTTTTGAAACTAGGTACCCTAGAGCATTCAGCTCTGTCCCTTAAGCACTTGGAACACAATAGGTGCTCAATAAAGGTTTGGTGGATTGATGAGTGAATGAAGGTGGATTCCAAAACAGCTGATAAATACCACCTGACCAAGTATTTTTTTTATTTCAAATTAATATGAGGATACAAATTTTTAGGTTACAATATTCTCATTTCCAAGGCAAAGTTCAAGTTATAGAAGAGCCCTTCACCGAAGGGGTGTACTGAATATCCTCACATTGTGTACATTAGGTGAGATCCCAAAAGTGCCCCCCCAGCGCCTTCTCTCATCTCACCCTTCCCCCTTGGGGGACTATTTTTGTGTTTTATCATTCCTATGAGCATATAATTGTTTATATATTGAATTAAAGCTCCTTTCCCCTGGGTCAGTAAAATCAAGACAAACAATGGGAAGTCCTCCCTCAAAAGAATGATAGCAGACAAAGCTTGGTGACATGGTATGTGGTCAGCAAAGGGTGCTACTCCACAGGAACAGTGAATCCAGTAGGCAAAGTCCCAGCTCCAGAGCCTCAGCAAGTCTTAAAAAAGTGTCATGCATTTGTAGCCCTTTCCTTTCATCGCTGATTCATTCATTCAACAAATACTTATTAGACCTCCAAACACTTTTCCACCATGGGGGATATGTCAGTGAACATAAGCTCATTCTCCTCCAGAGAAAAGAGGCAATAAAATAGTATTTATCAGATTATAATGTAGCACAAAAAAAGGACAATGGAGGATTTGGGGTTGGAGAGACAGTCCAATGGGAGGTGGTCAGGGAAGGCTGTTCTGGTCAGGTAATGATGGCGCAGAGACCTAAATGCAGTATGGGAGTGAGTCATTGGACTTGCCAGAGCAGAGAAACACAGGGCAAGGGGAAGGATGCAAAAACCCCAGCAGGAGAATAACAGCCAGAGCCCGTGTGTATAGAGTATGGCAGAAAGAGAGATCAAAATCATCAGAGCAAGACTGGGAGGCCCTCAAAGGCCATGGTAGGCCTTCAGATTTGTTCTCAATTCATTCAATCCTATTAGTTTACTTTTTTTATAGAAATAAAAACAATTACACATATTTGGATAACATCCTGTATCCAGACATTGTTTACTTACCTTTCCATCCTCAGATTTTCACAATTTTAATCTCTGAAAGTACAAATGTGAACCAAGGAGAAGAAAACACCCAATTTTGCCTGACATTCTTTTGGAGAACCTCTCAGTAAGAACTCACAGGTGAATTCTTCAAATACCTCCACATTGCATCCATGATGCAGCAGCTCATCATCACACAGATCCAGGTGATCAAATTATAGCCTTCAAAACTTATTTCCATGACCTATAATTCAGCTACCAGTGGGGCTGTTTAGCTATGACTAGCATTAAAGGAGTATCTTGAAAATCCTGTTGTTTATTTTCACTGTGTAACGTAGAGTAACATTCAGATTTTGCCTTATATTTAAGTATCAATCCTACTAAAGATCCAGTCCCTGTCTTATTATGTTGTCCTGAGAACTGAGGAGAAAAACAGCTTTGTGAATCATAGAGTGTGTCTTACTGGAGAGATGGAATCCCTGGGTTCAAATCCCCTCCACAACTGTCTTGCTTACTATTCTCAGGCAAGTTTTGTAATTTTTCTTCTTCAGTCATATTATCTTTAAAATGGAAATTCCAACAGCACCCACCCCTTAGGGCGATTGGGAGGGTTAAAGGTACCCTTGCCATAGTAGGCAATGCATACATGTTTATATAGGATTATATATTGAAATCTAAACATATTACTTATAAAAATTAAAAGCAATTTAGAAATTTATTTTTGAATTGAAATTAACTCTATTTTAAACTCTTTCCAATTTTTAACCCGCAAAACCAACATAATTATCAACCTCTCTAGGAGGCCTTATCTATAAATAAATGATTTTGAAATGAATTTTTATCTAAGTACTTTTAAGTTAACATAATTATAATTTTAGTGATTCATCAAGGTATTCTCTATCTCCTTTAGTCTACATGATTTAGGGGGGGAGTGGACAGTTGAGATTGTTCCTTTGTATCTCCACACCTCATGGACCTCTGAGGAGGAAGAACTGTGTAATCACATGAGATCCAGCATAGCTGGAAAACACGGCAGTTACAAAATCTGAGATCCTATAGTCACCCAATTCTTACAGCCTTTCAAACCAATTTTGCTTTCCAGACGCACAGTTTATAAAGTAATTTTAATCGATTTGCTAGTTCTTCCTTATATCATGATTTCAGTAGATATCAGGACAAAGGTATGAACAATCTTTGCTTCACTGCTAGGACTTTTTGAACCTTTGCCAGAGATAGTAAGGGTACCTCTCAAAGGCTCAGGATGGCCAGTCTTACTTGCCACCAGTATTATGCAGAGTCATAGTTCAGCTTGAAACCTAGGATTATCTACTGCCTCCTTTTCAGGTTCAAAAAATAATAAATGGCCCCTAAGAGATGAGCATTGAGCAGTATGTTTGTCCTCAGAACCTTAGTAAAGCACACACTTATGAGTGAAACTACAAATTCACTTAGTGTCTTTTATTTACTACCAACTGTGTATTCAACACCAAAAAAATATATAGTTGCAAAGACTAGAGCACAAGTAGAAAATAAGCCTTTATGCATCAACTCAATAAACCTTCACTGAGCTCTTCCTCGACCCATGCATGGAAGGTAGACCGTCATTTCCATAGTTTATTAGAGAAAGGGGATCTGCAGTTCCCTTACATTTTTGTTTACTTGTGTTTTGTCCATTCTAGCCACTAAAATAAAACTACCATGAGATTAAGGGCCATGTTTAGTAATTATAAGTGGCAGAGTAGAAAAACTACAGCTCACAGACCAACTTCAGTCCACCACTTGTTTTATAAACAAAGTTGCATCAGAACACAGCACATCTATTTGTTTATGACTGTTTTCACATGAGACAGCAGAGTTGTGTAGCTACAACAGAAACCACAAGCCCCTAAGGTCTAAAATATTTACTACCTGACCCTTTACAGAAAGCTTTTTGAGATAAGTTCTAGAACAGGGTCTGACATATAATAGGTACTTATAACTTTGTTGAAAAAATAGATGGATGGAGGGACGATGGGAGGGATGGATGAAGGAATTAATTGCTCTTTTAGTCTTTATAACAACTTAATTTCATTTATCTTTTAGATGATAGAGCTGAGATTTGAGCTAAATTTAGTGATTCTAAACCCGTGACCATTCTACCATACCATATTTTCTTCCTAAAATAACTACTAAGTTTAGTACTCTATCATTTATAAGACATTGTTATTCTAGTCTTACTTGATCGTAGGACAACCTTCTTAGAGAAATATCGTCATTGTAATACCATTTTTTTGATGAGGAAATAGGCTTAGAAGGGCAAAATACTTTATGCAGAATCCTCAGCTAGTAGAAGAAAGATCTTGAACTAGGCCCTAGGGCCACTCCGCCTTGACCGCACATTAGAGGTCTATTTATCTTCATTTATCATCTGTGCTCTTGAAGGGTGTGAATTTATCTTATTTATCTTTATATACTCAGTGCCTAAAAGTGTGTGACTCATGGTGAACACCCTGTAAATAGTTCCTGAATGAACATAATCGATTTTCCCACTTCACAGAAGATAACTAAACTGTGCCAAATTAACTTGTGCAAGATTGACACGAGGTCAAACAGAGAATGCAGCTCCTTGGCTAGGCCTGGGGCCTGGCGGCATTCTAACTCACTGTCTTAGTCCATTTTACTGTTGCTATAGCAGAATACCACAGATGGGGATGATTTATAAACAATAGAAAATTTTTTGGCTCATGGTTCTGCACATTGGGAAGTGTAAGATCAAGGGACCATATCTTGTGAGGGCCTGTCTTACTGGGTCATCCCATAGTGGAAGGGCATAAGAACACACAGACAAGAGAGAAAGGGAGCCAAATTCATCCTTTTATCATAACCCTACTCCTAATGATAACAGCATTAATTCATTTAGGAGGTCAGAGCCCTTATGACCTGATCATCTCCTACAGGACCCACCTCTGAACACTGTTGTATTAGGATTAAATTTTCAACACAAACTTTGGGGGGACACATTCCAACCATAGCACTCACAGATTTCATGGCAAGATGTATAACTAAGAAGATCATTTTATAATAAAATTACTCAGATCTGACATAGATATTTCTACTCATGTCGAATGATTTCCCTTCATGTGGCATATGTAGCCCCTACTTCTTCCTTTTTAAAAACCACGGGCTAACTAGATCTACCTTGTTCTTAAAATATGCCATGCCTTCCTCTAAGAAGCATGAGGTACTCTTCAAACATTATGCTGACTATAAGGGATGAAATGTTTTATTATCATTTACCTTTTTGGAAAAATGCTACAGAGTTTGTGGGAAACATGATTAATAACATAAAAATTGCTTCTATCTTTGGCTAACTAGCATCCGGTAATGAATCAACTCATCACAACTGGAGATAACATGTACTCTTAGCATGTTCAAATTTCTTAAAGATGACATGATTGCAAGTGGAAATATTCCAAATTCTGAAATATTTCCACAGCAATAAAAGTAGTTAAGACACACCAGCCCAGCAGGGATTGCATTGTTCTAAATGGAAAGACAGACATGGGAAATGTGTGCTGACAGATTAACAGATATAGACACTTCTTAAAGAGTCTGGGACACCTCCCGTGATGGGCAAGCCTTCATTACGAGTCACTGATTCAGAGTGCTTTCTATTTCTGAGATGCAGCAGTCAAATGCTATTTGCTCTCAGTTGGGGATTGTGGGATAAATGGAAGAAATAGCAACTATGGATGTTGATCAAAGTGTCCTTTAATGCACCTCTCTTTTATTCTCTCTTTCTTTACCCTTTTTCTCTTTCTCTCTTTCTCTTTCCACCACCCTTCCCAAGCCTCCTCCTCCTTCTCCTTGTCCTTTGTCATCTTCCTCTCTTTCTCTCTTTTTAGAATTTTCCTAAAGTTGTAGCTTCTTTGACTCAGGGATGAAAAATTATGTTATTGTCACATCATATTTGGGGGCTCTTTAAAAATGTTGTCAAAAATAGAAGGGACAAATAGAAGGTCAAATATATTCCAATTTCTACATATCCATTATTCTATTTCAACAATGGTCTAATCAACTTAGATTCTGGGAACCGATTCCAAGATTCCATATTGAATTAATTTACAAAATGTGCACTGACTTCACTTTCCCCCCTTGTACCTTCCCTCCCAGATTCCATTATCACTGAGCTAAAAGAATCAAACTATTGTTTTAAAACAATAACCCTAATTTCTCACCAACACAGTTAATAGAAATAAACAAAAAGAGAATATTTGCAAACAGATGTCAGGAGGCTGTTATTAGCATAAGGTCTAGCCCAGAAGTTAATAAATTTTTTTTTGGTATATAATAAATTATAGAATTTATGAGTTTTTAAGAAACTTTTCACTTTGAAATAAGAAAGTTTACATTTCTAGGATGCCAGATATAGGAGAATTCAAGAGAAATAACTTATTTTTAATATTTCTCTCAGTGTTCTATGATTCAAAAAAGAGAAAAAATACTACTATGTTAATTATTCAATTTAAAGATAGAAAAAATAAGACTCCTAACTTATATAGTTTATCATTATACAAAGCCAGTTCATTCAAGCATGAGTCTTCTTAAAAGTAACAGTAAGATACTCTTATTTATACTTAACTTTGATCTCATCAGAGCCTTTTAAATAGGAGAATCGATAAATAGGAAGTATTGTTAGTTTTAGGTTTATTTAGAATGTCAATATTACTCAACGTTAATCTGTTCCTTGAAATTTCACAGCCCATGAACTAACCAGCCAGGATATTTGCTCATATTTACTTACTCAAAAGCACCAGAAACATAAAAGCCTTCTTAGTGAAATAAGCATATCTTATTTGATCATAGCTCATAACATCGCATAAACTATCCTGTTAATAACTGGTTCACTACTAAGCACCCTCTGGGTCCTTCAGGAGAGTCCTCTAAATCAGTTATTGATGCCATCAGGTTGTAAGCAAGACACATCTTGCCTAACTCAAGATTCAGTGTGTCTGTTTGGTTTTAAAATGCATTGACTTTCATTAAAAATCAGACATCTTCAGGTTCACTGGGGTGAATTCACTCACGATGAGACAGTTGCAATGAGAGCTGAAGTTGTTCATGTTGACTTTATGTTAATATTATTACCACTAAAAATTACTAATTATGGCCAGGCATGGTGACCGACATCTTTAATCCTAGCACTCTAGGAGGCTGAGAAGGGAGGATCACTTGAGCTCAGGATTCAAGACCAGCCTAAGAAAGAGAGAGACCTGCCTCTACTAAAAATAGAAAAACTAGCTGGCAATCATGGTGGGTGCCTATACTTCCAGCTACTCAAGAGGCTGGGGCAGGAAGATCTCTTAGACACAGGAGTCTAAGGTTGCTGTGAGCTAGGCTGATGCCAGGGAACTATAGTCTGGGAAACAGAGAAGGTGTCTCAAAAATAAATAAATAAAACAAAATTACCACTTATCATAGGATGACTATATACTAAACCACTAAGTTGGCTGCACATAATATCTCATTTAATCCTAACAGCTAGGAGGTTTCCATCACTATCTGTGTTTTACTGATAAATTCCATAAGTCTCAGTTTCTTTAAGTTTCAAAGTCATGTTGCTAAAAAATGTCTGCTGGATCCCATAACATAAATTTCTTGTTGTTTGTTTTGCCCTAATTCCTCATTGCTAATAATATTTAATATATAAAGAATCATATAGGTAGAAACAAAAATAATGTAGTTTAAATTGCCTTTCCTTAAACCTTCATCTTGAATTATTAGAACCCAGCAGAAAGATCACTAAGCCTGAGATCAGAGAAAAAGGAGGTTTTGGCTTTGACTTTATCACTGATTTTCTGGGTAATCTTGGAAAATCCATCTAGTGCTTTAGTCTGATCTGAAAAATACGGGATTGCATTCTGTCATCTCTCAGATCACCCACCATTTTGAAATTTTATGAGCTGTCCATTGGTGAGAAAGACTTATCTTTGTGAAAATATGTACTGTATTGTGGTTGCAATGATCGTGATTTTTTACATTAATGAGATCTGAAGAAATGAGCATCATCTTAAAAGTTAAGTCATGGCTGAGAAAAACAACCAGCTGAACAGTCTCGCTACAAAGATGTGAATCACAGGACCCAGAGTTTGTGGCAGACGTTGCTCGTGGCTTTCATTAATACTTTGCTAATTTGGAGATGCATCCTTTATCATTTTGTAGAAAAGAAAATTAGGCTCTGAGAGGTAAGGATTTATTTTTCGAAGTTATGAAACTAAAAAGCAGCACAGTGGGGACTCTGACCTGCATCTGCCTGACATTGCCCATGAAATGAGAGCTGATGTATTTTTTCCTATTGTATCAGGGTGTCAGACTGGCTTTGATTAACACATTATAGGACCCTCTGAAACCCTAAGACAATCTATACCCTTCAGGCTAACAGATATCCCATTCTTTTGGCAGTCTTTTTGTTAGAATGCTTCTCTAAAGAGTAATATCCCTCTCTGGGATCAAGCTGGCAGAGTGGAAGGAATACTGGCAGTCACATACCCCCAGGTTTTATCTAAAATTACAATAATAGCAGGTGCTTTTTCCTGTGAATCTATGTGGGATCTTTTAAGAGGATATATGCTTGAAATATACACTAAGTCTTCCATGGTTTGAATGGAAAGAGAAGAGGAGGACATACAACCCATTAAAAACAAAACAAAAGTGAACGCCATTAAAATGACAGATATCCAAGCTTTCCACAGTAATTAACAGCTCAGGCCTTGGAGACAGACTGAAATGGGTTCAATCCTTATTACTGACAGTTAATAGTTGTGACCAGGCTAGGCATTTAACTTAAATTCAATAAGCCTCAGTATCCCTATGTATGTAAATGGGAATATGGTATCTACTTCAGAATATGTCTGTGAAGACCGAGGCATTCATCCCTGTAAAATCCCTGCTCAGGAGAGCATCCAGAACACACAAAAATGTGGGTTATGATTCTCTTTTTCTGGTGAACTAAAGGAAAGAGCATTGACCCACAGGCATTGCTCAGGTCTGACTTCCAAAGCCCCCAGCCCATGCCCCTCACTGCCTTTGTAAAACAAAAAATTACTTCACCAAAGACAGATAGATGTAAATGCTTTAACCAGGTAAGTGAGGTCCGAGTGACAGTTGCATCAACAGCACAGCCCTTCAATGTCCTGGTACCCACTTCCCATTAGCGTTTCAGGGCTGAGCAGGTATCCCAGCCTGACTGTGGGCACCATCACAGAGGCCAGGTAGTAACCTACACAACCTCTAGTCGAAAAGCATTTGGCAAGAACTAGAAACATCAGAAAATGAGGAGGGAAGGAAAGAGCATGAGGTAAGAAAAGTGCTTGAGCCTCAAAATGAATAAGATGGATGGTTAGTGATAGGGCTGTGCCAGAAATTGGTAGCATGGATGATTTGTCTTGGATGAGCTTGTCTGAAACAATAATTCTTGTTTATGTGCGATTTTTACAGTACTTGCCTTGGAAAACACAGAGCTTCTCAGCACAGTACCTCAAGTTCTTCCAAGGAATAATTACAATAAATAGTTTTAGAGCTACAACAAGGTTGGCAAGGATGAGAGTAATCAGGGAACAGCAAGGACAGTGGGCAGTGAAGGAAGAAATGGCACAGGATCAATAACCTCAGATTGGTGGAGACATGAAGAGTGGGGGAAATCACTCCAGAGTGCTGGCTCTTCCTTGCATTGCAGAAAGGGACCAGTTGTTTCTAGAGTCTCGTCTCTAACCTTCTCTCTATCCCATTTTCCTTTCATACCTCAAATTATGAACATCTTGAGGGCAGGGATCACAACTCTCATCCAGACCATAGGAACTCACTTAATGTTTGTTGAATGAAACTTTACAAGCTAAGCAACCTCCACTGTTTGGAACTACCTAAACCTACAAGGCTACATTTACCTGCCCTTGAAAAAGTAGGTTCTACACAGGTTAACATGAATGGGTAAATAATATGGTCATAAATATTTTCCACTTGTTCAGGGTAGGTGGCTATAGAAACAAATTCTGGGCTATGTCACATCACAGAGTCAGTAGGCTAATTAATTAGTTCTTAATATCTACTGACTTATAAAAAAATTACTATAAGTTAATCATTTTAAAGTATGAGAGACAATACATGCTTGTATTTCCCTTTTCATCTAATGGGTCTCCTAAGCCCTTTGGGGTATTTAGATGACCATGTTTTGAGTTATGAAATTTGCATAAAACTACATGAATGTCTTTTTTGGGCATAGAAAAGAAATCTAGCCCGGAATCAAAAAGAAGGAAATGGGATAGCCAAGGTAGCATGAGATATCGAAAAAGTCACTGAATAGTTAAGATATCAGAGTTCTGTTTATGTCCAGCTTTGACTTGTCATGAGACTTGGGCACATTATTCACATTTTCTGAACTTCATATTCCTCACCTGTTAATTGCATGTGTTAGAATAGAATAATTTTGAGAGTTTCTTCACAATCCCCAAACTGAAAGAGTCTGGTAATAATTTGACATGAGACTAAATTTACACTGCACATGTATTTAATCTCCCTGAATATGAAAGCATAGAACTAGTGCCTTAAAAGAGGCTGATACATCAAAGATTAACTTATGTATCTGGGAAAAGAGATACCTAATGAAACAATATGCAAAGGGAGAAAATGAAAATGAACTTGGATCTGACAAATTAAGGGGAAGGAAAAGATTCTGAGGACTTCCCAAAACTGAAGCCAAGTTGTTCAATGAAAGTTTAGCAATATTTATTCAAGATAAAAACCACATGATTTGAACAACTTGTTCTAATTTTAATACTAAATGAAGGTTTAAAATAGAAATTGGCACATTTATTCCCAAAGATGTAGAAAAAAGGACTATTTTATGCTAATAATTGTGATATAAGTTATACAAGTTTTATTTATGAATGAGAAACTGGTAAGCAGAATATATTAGAACAATATCTAGATATAAATCTGAAGAGATTATACATAATCAATTTCCAAAAAATAAAAAACCAAACCAAGTAAACATTTATATAATATTCTTAGAAGAATATATATTAAAGAGTGTTCCTGAATTATCTTAAAAATCTAATCAATTTTAGATATGATGGATCCATAGGGAAATGTTTCTGTTTCCATAGAACCCTGCAAATCCAAATTGGGTAACAGGTTAAAAAGCCTGCATTATCAGGCAGTGCCTGTGGCTCAAAGGAATAGGGTGCCAGCCCCATATGCTGGAGGTGGCAGGTTCAAACCCAGCCCTGGCCAAAAACTGCAAAAAAAAAGGAAAAAAAAGCCTGCATTATCAAAGCTTGTGCATTGCAAGCAAGCAATCAAAAATATTACAGTACATGAATATTTAACAACATTTAATTCAACTAAAGGGAAAATGTTATAAATAAAAAGTAGACAGTATAAAGTAAAATAAATATTATACACTGAGAGTACAGGTATTCTTTTTTGACAGATTAAATCCAGCTCCTATTGATATGTCCAGTTAATACTGTCCAAGAAGCTTTAGTGTGGCCACAGAGAGCTTCTTAGAATTGCTCCCACCTTGATTATCTGTACTACTCCTATGCTATCAACATGTGATGCCGTATTTGCATTTTTCATTCTGAGTCCAGCAGGGACTCCCCATATCAAACCTTAGTGTGTGGCCGTTAGCATAAATAATAGTCAAAGAATCTTCTATGCTAGACAGAAATCTAGGGTGGTCCTCCAAGATCTCACCAGATCCCTAGTGTCACATCCTATATAATGTCCTTCCCGTGAGTTTGGTGAGGACTTTTGCACACGATGGATTGCAAATGTGAACAGATTTTGCATATGTAATTAATGACCTTAATGTTATACTTCATGGTCCCGACCTAATCAGAGTAGCTCTTAAAGAGTCTGGAAGCTTCTGATATTCCTTTTTTGAGCTTGAAAGAGCCACTGTGAGTTCTGCAGCTGCAAGGAATAAAATTCTGCCAACAGTCACGTGAGTTTTGAAAAGGACTGCTGACCTCAGCTGTGACTGTAGGTCCAGCCAACACCTCCATCACACCGTTGTGAGACTCTAAGTAGAGGACCTAGTTCCGCTGTGCCCACATTCTTGACCACGGAACTGTGAGATAATCAGTGGGCATTTTTTAAGCCACCAAGTTTGTGATAAATTCTCTGCAGCAACAGAAAGCGACCATAATATCTATGTTGACTGCACACCTGTGCGGGATGGTCTGCAAAGAGGGAAGCTGATCCTTCAGGCATGCAGTGACAGACTGAGTTACTCAGTTCAGGCTGTCATAACAAAATACCACAATCGGGGGCACTTAAACCATAGAAATGTTATTTTCTTACCATTCTGGAAAGAGGAGGTACAAAGTCAAGGTGCCAGCTGGGTGGGTGTCACTGCCAGGGATGCTACGCCTCCCAGCACCACATGAAGGAAGCAGGCAGGACATAACTGAAGTGCTACCTTGCAAGAGGTAGGCTAATCAGAGGTACAGGAGGGCCCTGAGCCCCCTCCACAAGGGCTATTTGTTAAGGTGATACACAACAGGTGTGGAGAGTTAAAGTAACGGCATACAAGGGCTGCGTGCGTAAGGATTGACACCTGCTTTTCCCCATGTGCTCTTTCCTCATGTGTTCTTTCCCCCAAATCCCCACGAAGAAGCACCAAGCATCAATGTTAAACACCTGCTTACTAAGGACTGACAGATCGTGTCTCATTCCAGAACTCAAGTCACAAAACATCTCTAGGTTTGCCGGGAGACTGTCCTGTTCTCAGCGTTTCCTTTTAAAGTATAAGAATCAGTAACTGTCCTTGCAAGCATAGTGTCCATTCCTCTACACGTGGGTTTCTGATGAGGCCTCATTCCTGGGCTTCAAGTGATACCTTCTTGCTTCTTGCTTTGTCCTCACATGGGCTTTCCTCTGTGCACAGGTGCAGAGAAAGAGAAAGAGAGAGATTTGAGGGCTCTTCCTGTTGTCATAAGGACAAATGTCTCATTGAATTAGAGCCCCATTATTATAACCACATCTAACCTCCGATGCCTCCCTAAAAAGGCTCTCTCTCCACATAAGATCACATAAGGGATTAAGCCTTTTTTTAATGAATCTTGAGAGTGGAAGCAATTTAGTCCCTAATAAGTGAGTAACCCAGATGATGGCAGAGTCAAGAATGGGGGGCAATGAAAAGGCAGGTAAAAGGGAAGAGACATAGCCTGGAAAACACAGGAGGGAATAATTGCCAGGGTGCCTGTTTGGATATTATTTATCGGGGTAGTGAAAAGGTTTTTTCATACAAATGTTTATTTGGATGATGGGTATGAAGAAGAAATCCAAACCAAAGCAAAGTTTTTAGTTGGGGAAAAATCTGCCAGAAGAGACATAACTAACATAAAAGAAATTGTTATTCTTTAGGGAAGTGTTGCACTTACTTTAGCCATAACTATCCAGGGCAGAAACAAGGCAAGAAATCTTGCTATAATTAAGGAAACAACAAGTCATACAAGTAGTTGCATCTACTAGACAATAAGAAATAAAGGCTAAGGACGGGGTCTGTGGCTCAAAGGAGTAGGGCGCTAGCCCCATATACTGGAGGTGGTGGGTTCAAACCCAGCCCCAGCCAGAAACTCCAAAAAAAAAAAAAAAAAAAGAAAGAAAGAAAGAAAGAAAGACTAATAAAGTAAGAAGTCCACATTTTAGCCAGGAAGATTATTAAACTGTAAACAGTTATAGAAAAATTTAATTCAAATTAGTGAAAAACTTGTAGAATTTTGTAAAACTTGTATTTATTCATTATATACAACATATTGTTATATACGGCTAAATTGAGCTAACAGGTTAAGTCTCTGACATACTTATACCAATTTTTTTTGTGAGAACACTGAAAATCTACTCTCTTAGTAATTTTCAAAAATATAGTATATTATTAACTCTAATAATGTTGTACAGTATTTTTTAATATAAATTTGGTTCTGCTTTCTTTGTGTTGTGCTTTTTTCTCTACCTATTTTATTATGTTCAGTATAGTTAAATGTGTAAAATGATCACATATAAATTTATTGAAATCTGAAATGTTTCATATAGTAGTTCCAAATCTTACTTCATAAAGTATAAACCCTATGAGGCAAATCATGATTACCAGATTTTATGCTTTTTAGACAGGTATAAACTATAAGTCTCTACCAAAACTCTACACAGCCCATTTTCTTATGAAATATTCTGAGACCAGTAAGGATAGTTGAGAACAATGGTTCCCAAACTTGGTTGCACAACAGAAGCAATTAGAAGTATTTATAAAAATGCAAATTAACAAGACCCATTGTTTGGTTTGCTAAGGGAGATCTTAGACCTGGATCTAAACAGTTCTAAATGTATTAATGAATATTTCCCTCAGGTCAATCTTGGGCATGACTAGAGCTCTAGCCTGCCACAGGTTACAAGACACCTCTCACACTTGTGCTTTGGACCTCTGTCACCATGATTAATAAAGCCATCCTATTACAGGCCACTATTAGCCTCACTCCCCAAAGGAGGAAACTAAGGTTTAAAAAAGGT
>CAUYQV010070289.1:0-27253 GCA_963574575.1 Galagoides demidoff
TTGTGGCGGGCGCCTGTGGTCCCAGCTACTTGGGAGGCGGAGGCAGGATACTCGCTTGAGCCCAGGAGTTGGAGGTTGCTATGAGCTGTGATGCCATGGCACTCTACCCAGGGGGATAGCTTGAGGCTCCGTCTCAAAAAAAAAAAAATTCTGGTTTTCCTCTATTATAGTCTAAAGAGATACATTGTATAATTGCTATTTTTAAAAATTTGTTGAGAGATGTCTTGTGGCCTAGGATGTGATCAATCTTAGGGAATGTTTCATGAGCTGATGAGAAGAACATATATTCAGTAGTTTTGGAATAGAATGTTCTGTAAATGTCTGTTAGGCCCATTTGTTGTAAGATTCTGTTTACGTCCCTTGTTTCTTTGCTTGTTTTCTGTTTGGAGGATGTGTCCTGTTCTGTCAGTAAGATTTGAAGTCCCTGGCAGTTACGATGCTGCTGTTTATAATTTTGTTTAAATTGAAGAGAATTTGGTTTATGAATCTGGGCCCTCCTGAGTTAGACACATAAATATTTAGGATTGTTAGGTCTTCTTGTTGAATTGTTCCCTTCACCATTATGTAATAATCATCTTTGTCATTCCTTACTTTTGTTGATTTAAAGTCAATCTCAGATACGAGAATGGCTATACCAGCTTGTTTATGGTTTCCATTTGCATGGAATGTTGTTTTCCACCCTTTCACCTTGAGTCTAAATGAGTCCTTATGGGTTAGATGTGTTTCCCGGCCACAGCAGATACTTGGCTTGTATTTTTTATCTATTCAGCCAGCCTATGCCTCTTCAGTGGGGAGTTCAAGGCATTCATATTTATTGAAAGTATTGATACATGTGGTGGATTTCTGTTCATCATGTTGGGTGCATCTTTATTCTGGTACCTGGGCTCTGAACTTTAGCTTCTTTTGTTGTTGTTGTTGTTATTGTTGCTCATCAGGCCTGGGCCAGGCTCGAACCTGCCAGCCCCGGTGCACAGGGCTGGTGCCCTAACCACTTAGCACGGGTGCACAGCCAAGAATTTTAGCTTTTGGATGGTTTTACACTGGAAGATGCCTCTTATGCTGATCATAGTATAATGCAGGTTTGAGTACTTACTGCAAGGCAGGTCTGTCTTCACAAATTCCCTCAGTGGCTGTTTGACTGAGAAAATCTTATTTCTTCCTCATATAAGAAACTTAGTTTTGCAGGATGCAAGATTCTAGGTTGACCATTATGCTGTTTTAGAAGACTTAAGATGGGTCTTCACTCCCTTTAGGCTTGTACAGTTTCAGTGGCAAAGTCAGCAGTTAGTCTGATGATCAGTTTCCTTTGTAAGTTACCTCCTGTTTTCACTTTAATGCTCACAAGAGTGCCTCTTTTGTGTTTACTTTGGCCAGCCTAATGACTATGTGTTGTGATGACTGCCTCTGTATGATGAATCTCCCAGGAGTCCTTTGGGCTTCTTGTACCTGGATATCTAGATTTCCAGCACAGCCAGGGAAATTTTCCTTAATAATTCCCTCCAATAAAATATCCAATCCTTGTGAATTTTCTTCTTTGCCCTCGGGGAAACTTAGGATTCTTACCTATGGCCTCTTTACACAGGCTCACATTTCTTATAGGATTTATTCCTCTTATTTCTCTGTTCTTTCTCTTTGACTGATTTACTTAGCACAAAGACATTATCTACAAATTCTGGAGATTCTTTCTTTTGCCTGATTGAGGCTGTTCTTAAGGCTTTCCACTGTACTCTGTAATTCCTTGAATAAAATTTTCATTTCCAGGAGTTTCTTTAATAGTTCAGTTTCTTTAGTCTTTTCCTTCATTGTCTTTGTGGTTTCTTTGTGTTGGGTTTCCATTTTCTCTTATATTTCCATGAGCTTACTTTCAACTCATGTTTTAAATTCCTCATCTGTCATTTTAATCTTTTTGTTTAGGCTGGTATCCATTGGTGAGGGTTTATTGTTCTCTTTGGGGAATAATATCAGTTTGATGTCTCACATTTCCTGAGTTTTTCTGCTGGTTTTTTCTCATCTGGCCTCTCTATAGAGAAGCAAGGGTGTTGGGTCTGGCTTTCTCTTTCACCCTGAAGATTGGTCCCTGACTATGTCAGGGAGAAGAGTAATGGTCCAGAGGTGCCTATGGGTTACTTTAGCAAGTTTCCCAACAGGGTGTAGTGAGTTAGGATCCCCAGCTTACTCTCAATTGTGGGGGGTGATACTTGTAAGTGTGAGTCAGCCATACCTTGTTTACTTGAATTGGAAGACACTTTGAAGGGCTATGTCATTGTTCTCCAATGTGTGAGGAGCCAGTAGCCAAGATGTTCCTTGGTGACCACGGTAGACTCTGGTCCCCCAGGTGGAGTAGTAAAGTACCCCAAGCTTTAGGAGTAAACCTGCCACCACTCCCAGGGGGTTTCTTGTACTATATCGCCACCAAAGTGGGGGGAGGGCAAGGCAGTTCATGGCTAGGTCGCATTTGTATTTGTGATCACTCTATCATTGGCTAGGCACCAGTGGTCCTTCTTGACACTGGGAGCCAAGAACCAAAAAACATCCTCTGCCAGAGGGACCTAACAATATGTTGAATTAATGAATGAGGAACTTACACAGGTAGAATAAAATGTTTAAACTTGAACAAACACACACTAACTGCTGAACATTTACCACCCACTGTAATGCCCCCAACTCCTTAGTATGGAGTCCAAAGTCTGCATCTCTTGCTTTATCTTCCACTGCTTTTGTCTCTCTTACCTAGAACTCAGTCACACTAAATTTCTTGCTGTTCCCTAAATACATCAAGACCTTTTATAACTTCAGACTTCTGGCCATCCTCAAGTCCCTTTGTCTGAGATAGCCCTTTGTATCTTTTTTACTAAGAAACTCCTTCAGGACCTAATTAACATGTCACAATCTTTATGAAGACTGCAGAAAAAAATGGCTCGGCACCTGTGGCTCAATCGGCTAAGGCGCCAGCCACATACACCTAAGGTGGCAGGTTCCAATCCCCAGCCCGGGCCTGCCAAACAACAATGATGGCTGCAACCCCCCCAAAAAATGGCCGGGCGTTGTGGTGGGCGCCTGTGGTCCCAGCTACTTGGGAGGCGGAGGCAGGAGACTCGCTTGAGCCCAGGAGTTGGAGGTTGCTATGAGCTGTGATGCCATAGCACTCTACCCAGGGGGATAGCTTGAGTCTCCATCTCAAAAAATAATAATAATAAAATAAAAAATAATTTTAAAAGTGGTGCCCCAGCCCAGTGGGTAGGGCGCCAGCCACATACACCGAGACTGGCGGGTTCGAACCCAGCCTGGGCCAGCTAAAACAATGACAACTGCAACAACAATAATAATAAAAAATAACCAGACATTGTGGTGGGCACCTATAGTCCCAGCTACTTGGGAGGCTGAGGCAAGAGAATCACTAGAGCCCAAGAGTTTGAGGTTGCTGAAAGCTGTGATGCAAGATATTCCACTGAGGTTGACATAGTGAGACTCTGTCTCAAAATAATAATAATAATTTTAAAAAATACAAACCATAAATCAATGATTATGACTGATGACCATAAGTGGGAGAAGATAAATGTCATAAAGCCAGTAATAACAGAGGGGATTTGGATATTGAGAAAGAAGTCTCATTAATAATACCAAAGCTTCAAGTAACTTCTAGTTTAGAAGGGCAAACAAAAGGAATGAAACTGACCATAAGCCAAGGTAGAAGGCACAGCAGTGACTGCTGGAAAGGACCATAAAGTTCTATGAAGGCAGAGTCCATGCCATATTTTTTATGTTCATAGCACCTAGCAAATAGTATACAAACTCAGTAAATGATTGCCAAGTGAAACAGAACCAAGTAAGAAGACGGCCTAGTTGGCTGTAAAACCACAGTAGTGTTCTCGAGACATGCTGTTTCCACATTTCAACTAATCTGGAATGATCGGTTTTTCCAAGGGGTGGTTTCTGGACTGCTGGTTTTCTGTAAATTCATCTAGAGACTTGATGGGAACTTGAGAAAGAAAAGAACCTGAGGAAAGATCTAGTTAGTACTGAAAACAGGGTGTAGGCGCCAAAAACTAGTTGAAACTTACCTCTGGTGTGGAAAGAGATAGGAAGTGAAATAGCAGAGTAATTAAAAGGGCTCTGAAATTAGAGGATGTGGGCTCAAATTCCACTTCCTCTCTTTGACTAGCAAGTATTAGATTCTCCTCTCTGAAAATGAGGATAATAGTCTCTAGACATAAGGTTGTTAGAAGATTGAATGAAATAATAAATGTAAGGGGCACAGCACAATGACTGGTACACAGAGTTAAAAAGAAGGTAAGCAATTACCATATTGTAACTCAGAATTGGACCAGGTAAGAATTAAATTTAGCCACAGGCTGTAAAGAAGCTGGTTTCTGTATACCCAATCTCCTCTCCATTCCTCAACTGTTGCCCCAACCCCACTTACTGCTTTGTAAAAGTAGGACATTTGACTTCATTCATCCATCGGTTTCTTCACTGCGAAAACCCACAACCTGATATGAAAGAGTGAACAGGGAAAAAGTCTAATAAACAATGAAGATAGGCTCGGCGCTTGTGGTTCAAGTGGTTAGAGCGCCAGCCACATACACCTAAGGTGGCAGGTTCAAATCCAGCCCGGGACCACCAAACAACAATGACGGCTGCAACCAAAAAATAGCCGGGCATTGTGGCAGGCACCTGTGGTCCCAGCTACTTGGGAGGCAGAGGCAGGAGACTCGCTTGAGCCCAGGAGTTGGAGGTTGCTGCGAGCTGTGATACCATAGTACCCTACCCAGGGGGACAGCTTGAGGCTCCGCCTCAAAAAAAAAAAATGAAGATAAGCAACAGGGAAGTAAGGACTAAATCTAAGATGCTGAAGCTGTTTTTGGCCAGCAAGGCAGTGTCTATAAGATATACAGATAAGGTATCTCAGAGTTTCTGTCAACATCAGTAATTTTAGTTCAGTAAAATAAAGTAAGTTGCCCTAAAGTAGAGGAAAGTTGGGCAAGATGAATGAAAACTAATCTGAGAATGTACCATTTGTATAGATATCTTTAAAAATAGGTTGCTGGGAGCAGCAACTGTGGTTCAAAGGGTAGGGTGCTGGCCCCATATACCAAGGGTGGTGGGTTCAAACCCGGCCCCAGTCAAACTGCAACAACAATAAAAAAATAGCTGAGCATTGTGGCAGGTGCCTGTAGTCCCAGCTACTTAGAAGGTTGGCAAGAGAATCGCCTAAGCCCAGGAGCTGGAAGTTACTGTGAGCTGTGTGACGCTATGGCACTCTACCAAAGGTGATAAAGTGAGACTCTGTCTCAAAAAAAAAAAAAAAATAGGTTGCTGGGGCTCAGCGCCCATAGCTCAGTGGTTATGGTGCCAGCCACATACAACTGGGGCTGACAGGTTCAAACCCAGCCTGGA
This sequence comes from Galagoides demidoff, assembly GCA_963574575.1. Taxonomy (NCBI): domain Eukaryota; kingdom Metazoa; phylum Chordata; class Mammalia; order Primates; family Galagidae; genus Galagoides; species Galagoides demidoff. Next base: position 5,398 of record CAUYQV010070289.1, read on the forward strand.
CCTGCTAAACAACAACAACTACAACAACAAAAGCCGGGCATTGTGGCAGAAACCTGTAGTCCCAGTACTTGTGAGGCTTAGACAAAAGAATTACTTAAGCCTAAGAGTTTGATGTTGCTGTGAGCTGTGATGGCACTCTACCCATGGCACTCTACCAAGGGTGACATAGTGAGACTCTGTCTCAGAAAAAAACAAAACAGATTGCTGGGTACAGTGGTGTGAGAGTATAGTCCAGATATTCAGGAGGCTGAGGTAGGAAGATAGCTTGAGTCCAGCCTGGGCAACATAGCGAGACCTCATCTAAGAAAGAGAGAAAGAAAGAAAGACAACAACAAAAAAAAATAAAATCAGGGTGGCGCCCATAGCTCAGTTGGCAGAGCACTGGCCACATACACGGAGGGTAAGGGGTTCGAGCCCAGACCACCTAAAACAACAATGACAACTGCAACAACAACAACAACAAAAATAGCCAGGCATTGTGGTAGGTGCCTGTAGTCCCAGCTATTTGGGAGGTTGGGGCAAGAGAATCGCTTAAGCCCAAGAGTTTGATGTTGCTGTGAGCTGTGACGCAGCACTCTACCCAGGGCAACACCCTGAGACTCTGTCAAAAAAATATATAAATAAAATAAAATAAAATAGGTCACTTTTCTCAAAATGTTCATACAACTCCCCAGTCACTGGAACTGTGAGAGTAAATATGCCATTTTTTTTTTTTTAACTAAACAAGCCAGGCACAGTGGCTCATGCCTATAATCCCAGTACTTTGGGAGGCCAAGGAGAAAGGATCACTTGAGCCCAGGAGCTCCTAAGCTATAATGAGGTATGATGGCGCCACTGCAATCCAGCCTGGATAATAGAATAAGACCTTGTCTCTTAAAAAAAAAATTATTGTGCTCACTTAGGCAGCACATATACTAAAAATTGGAATGAGGCAGAGAACATTATTAGCATGGCCCCTGTACAAGGATGACATACAAATTCATGAAGCATTCCATGTTTTTAAAAAAGAGAGGAAAAAATTATTAAACAATTAGTTACTGAGCGACTGCTATATGCAAGGCATTAAAGACAGGTTAACAAATAAAACATAGTCCCTACTCTCTGCTCTCTCAGAACTTTCATTCTAGGGTCATTCTGTTGGACGGCAATTATAATAAAAAGATAAGTGGGTATACAGAATGTGATTAAACTATATGTATAAATTGCTATTTCTAGTCTACCTCTTACAGAAAGAATACTTCTCTGAGATTAAATGATAACCCTACTCGGGAGGTTGAGGCAAGAGAATCGCGTAAGCCCAAGAGCTGGAGGTTGCTATGAGCTGTGACTCCACGGCACTCTACTGAAGGCAGCAAAATGAGATGCTGTCTCTAAAAAAAAAAAAAGATAACCCTGCCTAGGAATAATTCTATTCACATTGTCTTACCATAGGAAAAAGTATTAATGTAAAATATAATAAGCTATACTTCCTCCTTCATAAAGGCTTTCCAAACTATGGTGAGCACTAGCAGAAGTTGGCTAACTATGCGGCCTACCTGAATCGAATAGTTGTGACAGAGACTGTATGCTTGCAAAGACTAAAATATTTACAATCTAGTCCTTTATAGGAAAAGTCTGCTGACTATGGTTTGAATGTTTATTCCCTCCAAAACTCATGATGACACTTAATTTCTCAATGTGGCAGTACTGAAAGGTGGGGCCTTTATGAGGTAATTAAGTCATAAGGGCTCTGCCCTCATGAATGGATTAATCTACTCCCAGGACTGGAATTGGTGGCTATATTCTTCTTGGGGGGTGGGGGAATATGGTCTCACTATAGCATCTAGGCTGGTCACTAACTCCTGGGCTCAAGAGGTTTTCCCACCTCAGCCTCCTCATTAGCTGGTAGCTAAGACTACAGGTGTGAGCCCCTATGCCTGGCTGGTAACGTTATAAAAAGAAGAGAAACACAAGTAAGCATGCTTATCCCCCTTTCCATGTGATACCCTGTGACTCTGCAGAGAGTCCCCCACCAATGAGAAGGACTTCATCAGATGCAGCCCCTTGACCTTGGACTTCTTAGCCTCCATAACTGTAAGAAATAAATTACTTAAAGGCCAGGCACAGTGGCTCACACCTGTAATCCCAGCACTCTGGGAGGCTGAGGTGAGAGGATCACTTGAGCTCAAGAGTTCAAGACCAGCCTAAACAAGTGCAAGACCCTGTCTCTAAAAAAAAATATATATATAGCCGGGTATTGTGGCAGGCGCCTGTAGTCCCAGCTACTCAGAAGGCTGAGGCAAGAGGATCACTTGAGCTCAATAGTTTGAGGTTGCTGTGAGCTATGACGCCAGGGCATTCTACCAGGGGTAAGAAAGTGAGACTCTGTCTTAAAAAAAGAGAAAGAAATTACTTTATAAATTACTCAGTTTCAGGTATTCTAAGCAACAGAAAATGGAGTAAGAGCTGGGCATGGTGGCTCACACCTGTTAATAATCCTAGCACTCTGGGAGGCTGAGGTGGGTGGATTGCCTGAGCTCACAGGTTTGAGACCAGCCTGAGCAAGAGCAAAACCCTGTCTCTAAAAATAACTGGGCATTGTGGCGGGCACACGTAGTCCCAGCTACTTGGGAGGCTGTGACAAGAAAATCACTTAAGCCCAAGAGTTTGAGACTGCTATGAGCTATGACGCTAGAGCACTCTACAGAGAGCAACAAAGTGAGACTCTATCTCAAAAAAAAAAAAGAAAAGAAAATATACTAATGGACTCCTTAGTGCACAGGAGTCTATCCATTTCCACCTAGAAGGCATTAAGCAAGTTATCTTATCTTTATAAATCTTAACTTCTTCATCTGCAAACTACCTTAAAATGCTATTAGGTTTAATAGGATATTTCAAGTACAACGTTTACCTCACACATGTTCAAATAAGATCAGTGGCTTTTATTTTGTCATTATTAACAATCCTAAATTAGGCCATCCTTTTTTTTTTTGAGACAGAGCCTCAAGCTGTCCCCCTGGGTAGAGTGCTATGGCATCATAGCTCACAGCAACCTCCAACTCCTGGGCTCAAGCGAGTCTCCTGCCTCTGCCTCCCAAGTAGCTGGGACCACAGGCGCCTGCCACAACGCCCGGCTATTTTTTTTTTTTTTTTGGTTACAGCCATCATTGTTGTTTGGAGGGCTGGGCTGGATTTGAACCTGCCAACTTAGGTGTATGTGGCTGGTGCCTTAGCCACCTGAGCCACAGGCGCCGAGCTAGGCCATCCTTTAGATGGCTATCAGTTAACTTTTCAAAATAAAAAAATATTTCTTTCCCTTCTTTATAACCTTCAATGGCTCCTTTCTGCCTATAAAGTAATGTCAAAAACTCCTTATCACAACATTTAAAACTCACCCAGATGCACTCCAACTAGTCTTTGGAACCTCACATTTTCCCATGAGCCTTATTCTTCACCCATCTCTGGCTCTAACATCCTAGCCTACAGACATATATACTTAAACTTCCCCCATCTTAAAAAAGTCCTCCCTTGCTCCCTTCCTAAAACATAAACTCTAATTCACACTTTTCATTTGTTAGCAAACTTTAAGGGTAGGTTACATTCTCTAGAAATATTTATTTAATTTCTACTCATTTCTAAACTCATGATAATATGCCTTCTGCTCACATAACTCTTTTGTAACTTTTTTCATTGTGGAAGATTCAGAGCTTTACTTATCTCTGTACTTCTAGTACCTAGTTTAGTATCTGGCACACAGTAAACAAACTTTCAGTAAAGATTTTTTGAAGAGCATGAATGATTTTTATGACCTAGAAACCTGGTTGAAGTTCCTCCCTTGAATTGGAATATTATACTTACTGAAAATCATTTTTCTAATATTAGCTAAAATTTCACATTATCTTTAAGAGACCTCCTGGATATTTATATCTTCAGTTAGCATTAACCCCTTCTCTCCCTCCCACTCTACTGCTACCCATTTTTACTTTCCTTTAAATGACAGCTAATTAGCATTGTATGAAGTGGTCTGGTATGAAGATTGCTTAGATTTTAATCCTGGCTCTGCCACTCACTGGTGACCTCTCTGAATTTCAGTTTTTCCATATGCAAAATGGGACTATTAATATTACCTAACCCTTGTAAAGATGAAATTAGATAACCTGGGTTCCTGGAACATAATGAGCACTAGAAAATGTTAGCTCTTCTTCTTGTAACATTTCTTCTGACTCTTCCCAGACTAGAATATAAATAAGAGGTTGTGGGGGGTTAGCTTTGGTTTGGTTTTTGTTTTTTTTTTTTTAAAGAGTCCAGGTCTCACTCTGTTGCGCAGGCTAAAGTACAGTGGTACAAGCATAGCTTACTATAACCTCCAATTCCTAGACTCAAGAGATCCTCCAACCTCAGCCTCTTGAGTAGCTAGAACGGGTGTGTGTCACCATGCCAACTAATTTTTTTTATTTGTTTTTGTAGAGACAGAGTCTCACTATGTTACCTAGGCCAGTCTTGAACTCCTGGCCTCAAGTGATCTTCCTGGCACTTACTTTGCAGACATTGTTCTGAGTGCTTTACATTATATCAAGTCATTAATCCTCATAATAACCCAGTGAAGTAGTACCCAATCATACTTTATTATCCCAATCATACTAGTAAAAAAACTGAGACACAGGCTCGGCACCTGTAGCTCAGCAGAAGGGCTCCAGCCACATACACCAGAGCTGGCGGGTTCGAATCCAGCCCAGGCCTGTCAAACAACAATGACAACTACAACCAAAAAATAGCTGGAGGGCGATGCCTGTGGCTCAAAGGAGTAGGGCACCAGGCCCATATACCAGAGGTTCAAACCTGGTCCCCAGCAAAAAAAAAAAATGCCAGGTGTTGTGGTGGACGCCTGTAGTCCCAGCTACTTGTGAGGCTGAGGCAAGAGAATTGCTTAAGCCTAAGAGTTTGAGGTAGCTGTGAGCTGTGATGCCACAGCACTCTACCCAGGGCGACAGCCTGAGACTCTGTCTCAAAAAAACAAAACAAAACAAAACAAAACTGAGACAAAAAAACAAAACAAAACAAAACTTTTAGTCATAGGGCTAGTAAGTGGCAGAGTTAGGAATCGAACCTAGGCAGTGGGTTGCAAAGTCTGTGCTCTTAATCACAAGGTTACATTATCTCTCCATACAGTTATAAAAAGGATATAAGATAAAGATAAACAAAATACAATCTCTTCCCTTGAGAAGCTATATGCTACTCAAAAATATTTTATAGCAGCTTGCAGCTTCTGATTAAAGTCCAAATTCCATAGCATGTTATTCAAAGGTCTGAATTATCTGACCCAAACTTATCTTGCCTTATCTCCTATTACATCCACCCACATTCTCTAAGTTTTAATTATATAACCTGCCATTCCTAACATGTTCCAAATTCTCTCACTTCCATATTGTTGCTAGAATGAGTCTCTGTCTGGAATCCATTTCTTTTTTTTGTCTGTTTGTTTTTATTTTTCGTTTTTTTTTTTTTTTGAGACAAGAGCCTCAAGCTGTAACCCTGTGTAGAGTGCCATGGCATCACAGCTCACAGCAACCTCCAACTCCTGGGCTCAAGTGAGTCTCCTACCTCAGCCTCTCAAGTAGCTGGGACCACAGGCACCCGCCACAACGCCCAGCTATTTTTTGGTTGCAGCTGTCATTGTTGTTTGGCGGGCCCGGGCTGGATTCAAATCCACCACCTTGGGTTTGCGTGGCTGGCCTCCTTAGCCACTTGAGCCACAGGCGCTAAGCCTGGAATCCATTTCTTAAAGCTCTACCAATCCTTAAACCTCAGCTCAAAAACTTCTCCAAATAATGGCCACAACAATAATAGCACCAAATATTTATATAGCATTGAGTGTGCCAGGCACAGCCACATATTAAGTCATTTCTTTTTTTTAATCTAATTTTTTAATTTCAGGTTAATTTGAGGGTACAAAGAATTAGGTTACAATGTTTACATTTGTTAGGCAGAGTCTCTCTTGTAGTTGTGTCCCACCCCAGGAGGTGTGCCGTATACCCTTACATTGATTGTGCCCTTTAAGAGGGAGCACACCAATCCCTTTCCCTCCTTTCCTTTCCCACCCTCCCCCACCAACTTGAATTGAATTTTTCTCTTATGTGAGCAAATATTAGATCATCTACTGGCTTCATATTAGTATTGAGTACACTGGATACTTGCTTTTCCATTCTTGTGATACTTTACTAAGAAGAATGTGTTTCAACTCCATCCAGGTTAATACAAGATGTAAGGTCTCCATATTTTTTATGGCTGAATAGTATTCCATGTTATACATATACCACAGCTTGTTAATCATTCCTGGGTTGATAGGCATATGGGTTGTTTTCATATCTTGGTGATTATGTATTGAACTGCAACAAACAATCTAATGCAAATGTTTTGGGGGGGGGGGTTGCAGTTTTTGGCCGGTGCTGGGTTTGAATCTGCCACCTCCAGCATATGGGCCTGGCACCCTACTCCTTTGAGCTACATGCACCACCCCTGCAGATGTCTTTATGATAAAAATTTTTTTTGTTCTTCTGGGTAAATGCCTAGTAATGGGATTAAAGGATCAAATAGGAGGTCTATTTTGAGTTCTTTGAGGATTCTTCATACGTCTTTCTAAAGAGGCTGATTAGTTTACAGTCCCACCAACAGTGTAAAAGTGTCCCCTTCTCTCCATATCCACACCTGCAACATGCAGCTTTGGGACATTATGATGTGGGCTATTCTCACTTGATTAGGTGATATCCCAGGGTGGTTTGGGTTTTGTTTTTTGTTTTTTTTAGAGACAGAGTCTCACTTTGTCACCCTCAGTAGAGTACTGTGGCATCACAGCTCACAGAAACCTCCAGCTCTTGGGCTTAGCCAATTCTCTTGCCTCAGCCTCCTGAGTAGCTGGGACTACAGGCACCCGCCACAACACCTGGCTATTTTTTTGTTGCAGTTTGGCCCAGGCCAGGTTCAAACCCGCCAGCCCCACTGTATGTGGCCAGCTCCCTAGCCACTGAGCGATAGGTGCCAAGCTGAGCCCTACTTTCTATGTCAAGTTTTATCTACATCTCCCTCTTCCACTCAACTGTAAGATTCTTGAAGGCAAGAATCCTGTGTGTCAAAGAGAACAGGTACTTGTTCATCAAATTCTTTCCATTTTCCTCCTTAAGTAGACTACATTTCCCAATGTTTATTACAGTTGGTTAAGACCATAATGCTAAGTTCTGGCCAGCGGTATGTGGGCAAAAGTGACTATGTCATTTCTAGACCTGTCTCATAAAACCTCAACCATCCTCCATTCTTTCTGCCTTTACCTGCCAGCAGATACAGAAGATCCAGTGGAAGAACTGAAAGCCTTGTCCTAGTTGAAAAAGAGCTCTCCTTCCACTTCTATCTAAGTTGCACTGGACTAGGACATGAATAAGAAACAAGCCTTTCAGCCAGTGAGATTTCAGATTGTTTACTATAGCAGTTATCCCACCTGTACAAAATATACCATGCAGTTTTATGTTTCTCTATACACTCAAAACATTATTCATAGCTAGAGCTCAGTAAATATTTACTGAATTTAATTAAAAGTTAAAATTATTATTCTAAAGTAGTCCCTAGGCCCTACTATTAGCCAGCAGTCTCCAAAATGCAAAATAAGCAGGGCTATCCATTAAAAGATAAGAAAAAAATTAGTAGTTTTTTTTTTTTTTTTGAGACAGAGTCTCACTTTGTCACCCTCAGTAGAGTGCAGTGGCATCATAGCTCACAACAACCTCAAACTCTTGAGCTCAAGCGATTCTCTTGCCTCAGCCTCCTGAGTAGTTAGGACTACAGGCACCTGCCACAGTTCCTGGCTAGTTTTAGAGGCAGGATCTTGGTCTCATTCAGGCTGGTCTCAAACCTGTGAGCTCAGGCAATCCACCCACCTCAGCCTAGAGTGCTATGATTACAGGTGTGTGCCACTGTGCCCTGCCCTTTTACCTTTTATATAAAAAACAGAAATTGAGTTTTACTAATATTTAATTATGGGTTAACAGTAGCATAGGGGATATGCTCAAAAATGTTTTCCCAAGAGGACACAGGCAGACTAATCCTTCCCACGCCCACCCCACCCCCAGAGAAGTCCATGCCTGAATCCCTAGAACTTGTAAATGTGTCATGTTATATGGCAAGGGAAATAAATTAAAGTGGCTAGTCAGCTAACTTAAGAGAGGTCAGGCATGGTGGCTCACACCTCTAATCCTAGCACTTTCAGAGTTGAAAGAGGGAGGATTACTTGAGTCCAGCAGTTTGAGGTTGCAGTGAGCTATGATGATATCACCACTGCACTCTAGTCTGGGCAACAAAGCAATACTCTGTCTCACAAAAAGGTGTGTGAGGGGTTATCCTCAATTACAAGGTGGGTCCAATGTAATCACAAGGATCTTCACAGACAGATAGGAAGCAGAGGAGTCAATATCAGAGTGATGCAATATGACAAAGACTCCACTGGTCACTGTTGGTTTTGAAGATGGAAGGGGGCTATGAGCCAAGGAATGGGAGCAGCCATAGGCAGCTAAAAAAAGAGATAAGGAAATGATTCTCCCCTGAAGCCTTTCAGAGAGGAATGCAGCAGCCCTGCTGACACCTTGATTTTAGCCCAGTGAGGCACATCAGACTTCTGACCTACAGAGCTGTAAGGTAATAAATTTATGTTGTCTTAAACTACTAGATTTGTGGTCATTTGTTACAGCAGTCACGGAAAACTAATAATACGTACATAATCAAAAAAAAAAACGTAGGGGTCACTATTCTGTGTCAAAATGTTCACAGACTTTAGGCTTTGACTCTTTCTAAACCAGCATGAGGAAAATAACATTAACATGTTCCTTGGGGGCATTCACATTCAGTCAGTCAACTAATTACCAAGCTCACAGTTCTGAATAAAGCTCAGAGTAAAACATTAAAGTTTAAATGTTGTCCCTCCTCAGAAGTTACCTAAATAGAGAAGTGGGCTGAGTATAGTGGCTCATACCTATAATCCTAGCACTCTTAAAGGTTGAGGCAGGTGAACTGCTGGAGCTCAGAAGTTCAAGACAGCCTAAGCAAGAGCAAGACCCCATCTATAGCAAAATTAGAAAAACTAGCCAGGCGTTGTAGTGGGCGCCTGTAGTCTCAGCTACTAGGGCAGCTAAGACAAGAGGATCACTTGAGCTCAGGAGTTTGAAGTTGCTGTGAGCTATGATGCTACAGTACTCTAACCCGGGGCAATAGAGTGACACACTGTCTCCCAAAAAGTAAATATAAAGAAAAGTGAAGAGAGAGGTGTGACAGCAGTCTAAACACATTTTAAAAACCAAGCACCCTGGCAAGTGTTTGTAATCTCAGCTACTTGGGAATCTGAGGCTGGAATATCACTTGAGCCCAAGATTTCAAGACCAGTATAGGCAAGATAGTTAGACCCCAATTTAAAAAAAAAAAAAAGAGTCTCAATTTGTTGCCCTTGGTAGAGTGCTATGGCATCATAGCTCACAGCAGCCTCAAACTCTTGGGCTCAAGAGATCATCTTACCTCAGCCTCCCAAGTAGCTTGGACTTCAGGTGCCACCACATGCCTGGCTATTTATAGAGACAGGGTCTCACTCTTGCTCAGGCAATCCACCTGCCTTGGCCTCCCAGAGTGCTAGGATTACAGGCATGAGCCACCATGCCAGGCCCTCCATCTCAAGAACTAATAAAAAAATTGTTTAAAAGCACATGTAGCTCTCCTTATTCTGATTAAAACAACACTGACACTGCCGTTAGACATGGACTTCCTTAAAACTGAATAACGGCACCTACTGGGAAAAGTTCTGTGCCAACTGTGTCAAAGCTGTCAAAATTATTATTACTGCTCACCTACAGTATTCCTGGAAACTGAGCTAGGTATTTTACATGTATTATCTGAGGTGAATTTACCTCCATTTTATCATCTAGGAAAATGAGGTTCAGAGCACTAAGTGACTTGACAAAGGTTGGATAAAGTACTAGAATCTGGATATTTGGCTCCAAAGTCTGTGATTTGCCCTGTGACAATGGATAAGGAAGAAAAAAGGCCAATGGTTTGACAACTTCATTTCTTTCTTTTTTTCTGAGGCAGTCTCACTTTGTTCCCCTCAGTAGAACGTGGTAGTGTCATAGCTCACAGCAACCTCAAACTCTTGGGTTCAAGTGATTCTCTTGCCTCAGTCTCCCGAGTAATGGGACTACAGGCATCTACCACAGTGCCTGACTATTTTTAGAGACAGGGGTCTTGCTGTTGCTCAGGTTGGTCTCAAACTCCTGAGTTCAGGCATACACCTGTCTTAGCCTCCCAGAGTACTAGGATTACAGGCGCTAGCCATGTGCCCGACAACTTAATTTCTGATTAATTAAAAAAAAAAAAAAAAAACTACCAGGTGGCGCCTGTGGCTCAAAGGAATAAGGCCCCGGCCCCATATGCCAGAGGTGGCGGGTTCAAACCCAGCCCTGGCCAAAAACTGCAAAAAAAAAAAAAAAAAACCCTACCTATCTATGAACTAATGAAAATCTAGCTGGCTTGCTTTACAAGCTTTTCTGCTGCCTTTGAGCAATAAGCAGTGTCTGTATCATAGTAGTTCCTCTGAACAATATGGTCTTTCCAGAAAAATATCTGACACTAAAGGTTATGGTGATACCAATTAAGAGTCTTGAAATACGGCTCGGCACCTGTGGTTCAAGCGGCTAAGGTGCCAGCTATATACACCTGATCTGGTGGGTTCAAATCCAGCCCAGGCCTGTGAAACAACAATGACAGCTGCAACCAAAAAATAGCCAGGCGCTGTGGCGGGCACCTATAGTCCCAGCTACTTGGGAGGCAGAGGCAAGAGAATTACTTGAGCCTAGGAGTTGGAGGTTGCTATGACCTGTGATGCCACAGCACACTCTACCCAGGGCGACAGCTTGAGGCTCTGGCTCAAAAAAAAAAAAAAGTTTTGAAATAAATCTATAACACAGTATTAAAATGTGGGCATAATTTTGATACTAACATATACTAACATAAATTCTTCTTTTTTTTTTTTTTTTTTTAGACAGAGCCTCAAGCTGTCCCCCTGGGTAGAGTGCCATGGCATCACAGCTCACAGCAACCTCCAACTCCTGGGCTCAAGCGAGTCTCCTGCCTCCACCTCCCAAACAGCTGGGACCACAGGCGCCCGCCACAATACCCGGCCATTCTTCGGTTGCAGCCATCATTGTCATTTGGCAGCCTGGGCTGGATTCGAACCCGCCACCTCAGGTGTATGTGGCTGGTGCCTCAGACATCTGAGCCACAGGCGCTGAACTGATACTAACATAAAAAAAAAAACCTACATTCAGACTGGCTTTGTAGCTCATGCCTATAATCCCATCACTCTGGGAAGGTGGATCACTTGAGGCCAGGAGTTTAAGATCAGCTTGGAAAATATAATAAGACCTCATCTTTACAAAAAATAAAAATTACAAGAAAAAAAATATTAGCCAAAGGTGATGGCACACACCTGTAGTCCCAGCTACTTAGAAGCAGAGGAAGGAGGACTGCTTGAGTCTAAGAGTTCAAGGCTGCAATGAGCTATGATTATACCACTTCACTCCAACCTGGGCAACTAATGAGATCCTATCTCTAAAAAGAAAAAATTACAATTAAAAGCCCTATTATGTTGGACCAGCTGCAGTGGCTCATGCCTGTAAACCAGCACTCTCTGGGAGGCCAAGGCCAGTAGATCTCCTGAGCTCAGGAGTTCCAGACCAGTCTGAGCAAGAGGAAAACCCCATCTCTACTACAAATAGAAAAACTAGCCGGGTATCGTGGCAGGCTCCTGTAGTCCCAGCTACTCAGGAGGCTGAGGCAAGAGGATCAGAGTATGAGGCCAAGAGTATTAGGTTGCTGTGAGCTACAAAGCCATTGCACTCTAACCAGAACAAAAGAGAGAGACTCTGTCTCAAAATTTTAAAAAAATCAATAAACAAAAAGCCTACATCTAAAACTCCAAAATTCCTCTAAGAAAATAACCACTTCTAAAAGAAGAAAAAATAATCAGACATGAATATAAATATTGATTCTCAAATAATTCTCTTTGTTGCATTATTTGCCATCATGACAATCTGAAACAACTTTAATGTCTAACTCTAACAGAACATCTAAATAAAATTTTGATATATTAGTGGCATTTGTTAAGAACATTGAAACTGGGCTCGGCGCCTGTGGCTCAATCGGCTAGGGCACCAGCCACATACACCTGGGGTGGCGGGTTCGAATCCCCAGCCCGGGCCCGCCAAACAACAATGATGGCTGCAACCAAGAAATGGCCGGGCATTGTGGCAGGCGCCTGTGGTCCCAGCTACTTGGGAGGAGGAGGCAGGAGACTCGCTTGAGCCCAGGAGTTGGAGGTTGCTGTGAGCTGTGATGCCATGGCACTCTACCCAGGGGGATAGCTTGAGGCTCCGTCTCAAAAAATATATATATATATTTTAGTATATTTGCTTTATCATATTCCTCTCTAGCCATGTCTTGATCATCTATTAATCCATAAAATATTTTGTGTATTAAAAAGCTATAGACATTAATAAGATTCTTCCTAAATATTTCAGTTCATTATATGCAGTTTTTCTTTTGATGTAAATATACAATAAAAATTGTGTGTTCATTCACTGAGTTCTAACCAGTTTATGCAACTTGAATAGTAACAAGATATAGAATATTATCAACTTAGAACTTACTCATATCCCTTCTTATTCCATCCTTGTTTCCTCAAGATAACCATTGTTCAGATCTTCTCCTTGATGAAATGACTTTGTGTATTTTATGATTTCATGCAAATGGAATCATAAATTATGAGTATATTTTTTCACTTAGTATATCACTTATATTCTTCCATGTTGTTTTATTTGTAGGTCACTCCTTATTACTTAATATTCTGTATCATAATTTGTTTACCTATTCTTTTTTAAAAAATTTTTTGTTTTCATTAAATCATAACTGTATACATTGATGCATATATGGGGTTCAGTGTACTGATTTGATATACAATGTGAAATGGTTACATTGAACTAATTAACCCATCTATCACAATTATACTCTTTTCTATTTGAAATGTACCATTGCATCATGCACATTAGGTGAGACCCTCCCCAATATCCTCCCACCTCTTGCCTCCTCCCTCCTCTCCCCTCTCCCTTATCTTCCCTTCAACTTTCTGGACTACAGTTACATTTTACCATTCATATGAATGTGTAAGTGATTATATATTGATTTCATAGTAGTATTGACTTCTTTGGATACTTTTTTTTTCCCATTCTTGAAATACTATACTAAGAAGAATATGTTCCGGCTCCATCCAGGTAAACGTAAAAGATGTGAAGTCTCCATCCTTTTTATGGCTGCATAGTATCATGCTGTTTTGATCACTATAGATTTATAGTATAGTCTGAAGTCTAGTAATGTGATACCTCCTGATTTGTTTTTATTTCTGAGTAATATATTGGCTATTTGAGTTTTTTCTACTTCCATATAAAACAAAGCGCTATTTTTTCAAGCTCTTTGAAGTATGACAATGGTTCTTTAATAGGGATTGCATTAAATCTGTAAATAGCTTTGGGTAGTATGGACATATTAACAATGTTGATTCTTCCCAGTCATGAGCATGGTATGCTTTTCCATTTGTTAACATCTTTAGCTATTTCTTTTCTCTTTATAGAGTTTCATAGTCCTTTTCATAGAGATCTTTCATGTTTTGTGTTAGGTAAATTCCAGATATTTCATCTTATTTGGCACTACTGTAAAAGGAATAGAGTCCTTGACTATATTTTCAGCTTGATTATTGTTGGCATATATAACTGATTTGTAAGTTTTGATCTTGTATCCTGAGATGCTGCTATATTCCTTGATTATATCTAAGAGTTTTGAGTCCCTGGGATTTTCCAGGTATAGGATCATATTGTCTTCAAAGAGTGAGAGTTTGATTTCCTCTGACCCTGTTTGGATACCTTTGATCTCCTTCTCTTGCCTGATTGTGATGTCTCAGACTTCCATTACTATGTTGAATAGCAGTGGAGACAGGGGGCATCCTTGCCTAATTCCTGATCTGAGTGGAAATGTTTTCAGTTTTACTCCATTCAATATGATATTGGCTGAGTGTTTGCTGTGGATAGCCTCTATCAGTTTAAGAAATGTCCTATCTTTGCCTATTTTCATGATAAGGGTTCTTATCATGAAAGGATGCTGGATATTATCAAAAGATTTTTCTGCATCAATTGAGAGAATCATATGGTCTTTATTTTTTATTTTATTTATGTGATGTATTTATAGATTTGCATATGTTGAACCAACCCTCTAACCCTGGAATAAAACCATCTTGATCATGTTGTATATGTTTTTGATGTTTTGTTGAATTCTATTTGCTAAGATCTTATTGAATGTTTTTGCATCAATGTTCATTAATGATATTGGTCCATAATTTTCTTTCTTTGTTGGATCCTTTCCTGGTTTGGGGAGCAGGGTGATATTTACTTTATAGAATGTGTTTGGAAGTATTTCTTCTTTTCCTATGCTTTGGAAAAGGTTGTCTAATATAGGTACTAGTTCCTCCTGAAAGGTTTGATAGAATTCAGATGTGAAGCCATCTGGTTCTGGACTTTTCTTTTGGGGGAGATTTCTTATTGTTGATGCTATTTCAGTGGTTGATATAGGTCTATTTAAGATTTCTAATTTTTCCTGGTTGAGTCCAGGAAGGTGGAGTGCTTCCAGATATTGGTCCATTTCCTTCAGATTTTCATATTTCTGAGAATATTGTTTTTTGTAGTAATGATTGAGGATTGTTTTGAATTTCTGAGGTGTCTATTGTTATTTCTCCTTTATTGTTTCAGGTAGATAATATTAGAGATTTTACTTTTCTGTTTCTGGTTAGGTTGGACAAAAGTTTATAAATTTTATTAATCTTTTCAAAAAACCAATTTTTTGTTTTGTTGATCTTTTGAATGATTCTTTTGTTATCAATTTCATTTCATTTTGCCCTAATTTTAGTTATTTCTTTTTTTCTTTTGGGTTTGGGGTTGGAATGTTCTTCCTTTTCCAGTTGCTTGAGATGATTCATTAAGTTGTTGGCTTTCCCTCTGCTTTTTTTTTTTTTTGATGAAGACTTCCAATGCTATAAATTTCCCTCTTGGGACTGCTTTTGCAGTATACCACAGGTTTTGATAATTTGTGTCTTAATTATCATTTTATTACAAAAATTTGGCGATTTCCTTCTTAATCTCATCTTGGACCCAGCTATCATTCAGCCTAAGATTATTTAGTTTCCATGACTGTGAATATGATGAGTCCTATTGCTGTTGAGTTCAACTTTTATTTCATGGTGGTCTGAAAAGATATAAGGAATAATTTCTATTCTTTTAAATTTGTTGAGGTTAGACTTGTGTCCTAAGGTATGGTCAATTTTGGAGGATTCAAAATTGGGTTGATGGGAAGAATATATTCAGTTTTATTTGTATGAAATGTTCTGTAGAGGTCTGTTAAGTCCATTTGTTCTAGGGTCAGGTTTAAGTCTAATATTTCTTTGTTTAGTTTCTTCTTGAAGGATCTATCTAGGACTGTCAAAGGGGTGTTAAAATCTCCAACTATTATAGTGCAGGAAGATATCAAGTTGTTCATCTCCATTAGGGTTTGCTTTATAAATTGAGCAGCATTCTGGTAGGGTACATAAATGTTAATTATCGAAATCTCTTTTCCTGTTTCCCTTGACAAATATGCAGTGACAATCCTTATCTTTATTTTTGTTCATTTATAGCCAAATAACCCCTTCGTGTCCTTTGTTAGGACAAAAAGCAAATAAAATTGTAACAAATATGCAGTGACCATCCTTATTTTTATTTTTGTTCATTTAAAGACAAATAACCCCTTCATGTCCTTTGTTAGGACAAAAAGCAAATAAAATTGTAACCCCTGCTTTTTTCTGGTTTCCATTTGCCTATATTATAGAAATCCATCTCTTCACCCTAAGTCTATTTTTATCCTTTAAGATGAGATTCTTGTATGCAGCAGATATCTGGTCTGAGTTTATGTGTCCAGTCAGCCAACCTGTGTCTCTTTAGAGGACAATTTAAACCATTCACATTGAGAGAATTGATAAGTCTAGTAGTATTTTGGGTGTCATGTTTTTCAAAAATCCAGTGGATGTTTTTAGTCCTTTCACCACTGTGGAAGTTGGATTTTGTTTAAAAATTTCTGAATGAGTTTACTTTGATGGTAGACCATTATGTTATGGCAAATTTCTTCAACACATGTATATCACTAAAGTATTTGATTTCTCCATCATGAATGAAATCACTTTAACTGGATACAGGATCCTAGACCAAAAGTTCTTTTGTTTTAAGAGATGGGAGGTCGATGACCATACTCTTTTGGCTTGAAAAATTTTAGGGCTGAGAGATCTGCAGTCATCCTGACATTTCTCCTTTTGTAGGTAATGCTTTTCTTACGTCTGGCTGCTTGCAGAATTTTCTCCTTCATCTTAATTTTGACAAAGTCTAGGAGATGCTTTATTTGGATTGAGTGTTGCTGGGGTTCTGAAATTGTCTACTATCTGAATTTCTTTATCTCTTACAATGCTTGGGAAATTCTCCTCCATAATCTCTTGAAGTAGAGTATCTGCCTTTAGGACCATCCTCTTCTTCAGAAATTCTTATAAGATGAATTTTTGATCTTCTAGAGTGATCCCAGAACTCTCTTAAGGAATGATCAGTTTTTACTATCCATTTGTCTGCCTCTTTGAGTATCTGGGAATGTTCAAAAACTTTGTCTTCACTTTCAGAGATCCTTTCTTCTGTCTGGTCAACTCTATTATGAGGGATTCTACTGTATTTCAGAGTTCCTCAAATAATTTTTTTATTTCCTTGAGCTCTGCTATCTCTTTTCTCATTATGTCCATATCTTTGGTGACTTTGTCTTTGAATTAATTAATTTCTTAAGACAACTTCAGAACTACTCTTTGGATTTCAATTTCTAACTTTTCTTCCATTTTATTCATCTTATTTGCCATCCATATTCTAAATTCTATTTCTGACATATCAGCTATTTGTCTATGCATGGCATCTTTAGTTGAATCTCTTTTATCATTCCTTGGTGTGTGTGTGTGGTGGTGGGGTGTGGTGATCTACTCTGGTTATTCATGTTTCCAGAGTTCTTCCATTGGTTCCACCCCATGTTTATTTTCCACCATTTGCTTATTAGAACTGGTAGGGTGAGATTGACTTGAGGTTCCCAGGTAGTAGAGTTAAGTAACCCCTTTCCAAAGTGCTAGGCTTTATAATTGTGGCTTATCCCCTACAACCTTACAAAGATCCCTTTCAGAGTTTTGGCCGGAGACTCTGAGGATCTACTTGGTGAGCTAGTGCAAGCCAGCTCTGTTTTGAAATCAGCCAACCTTTACCCTATCCTACGAAGCCACAGTATTAGGTTTAAGTCTCAGCTGTGGAGAGATACAGACACCTGTGGCACCCTGCCCCCACCATTCAGTTATTTTCTGCCATAGCACTTCCACAGTCAACCTCAGAGGGTCTCCAGGTGGATAGCCCCAGACACAAGTTCCAATTAAATTGTCTCAGTCAGTACAAACCCTGCTCAACAGGGAGGGATCAAAGGGTCTCCAACAGCTCAATTGGAGCCAGGGGTTCACAACCCCTCCCAACAGACTCAGTCCACACTAGTGTCTGCTTCTCTGCTCACCATCCTGTTGGAGCCAGGGACCATGCTCCCTGCCTCCTGTCTCAGTCCACAACTGGAGGCTTGCCAGCTCTGATAGAGTCAGGGGACTGCCCTTGCTCTCAGGTCTCAATCCACACTGGCAAGCCTCTGCTCTCTGGCCCAGTTGGAGCTAGGGACCAGCTCCACTGGTCCTTTAGACCAGTCTGGATCTATGGACTCAGTCGTATGGACCACTGGAGCTAAGGACTCAGTCTACTCTTCTGCTTGTAGACACTATCAGAGCTAGGGATTTTGCACCCCTTACCAGCAGACACAGCCTGAAACATGGGTCATCACCACCACTGGCCAGGCAAAGTTATAACCAGGAGATTACTCCTTCTCCTGCTGAGTGTCTCTTTCTTCCCTAGTCACAGATTTCATCCTGATGTTCAGGGGTCTACACTGTGCCCAGATCTCTCAAGACCAAACACCCTGTGCTCTTCAGGGGGCAAAATTTCTGACTGCTGTGGAGCGAGGAAGTGTAGACTGGGAGTTTGAAATCATGGGGGAAAATATTTGTTCAATTTTATGCCAGATGGGGTGGTGTCTAGGTTCACAAGTGGGACCTCCCTGGAGAAAGAGACCCAGTGTTTAGTGGACCTCTACAGTGCAGTAAAATGAGAGGTCTTTTGTTCCCTGCTCACTTGTAAAGAGCCCTCAGTGGACCTCCCGCTTGAGGCAGGGGTCTCCTGTCCTCTGGTTGATAGGCTTTTTACCTGCAACTTGTTTTCTTGAATGCTCTTCCTTGGAGTCAAAGCTTGCCACACTTCTTTCTTGGCTCAGCTCCCTACCTTTGGCTTCATAGAGTCCAATTCTGTCCAGTTTTCTCACTTTGGTCAGGAGCCTCTGCTGAGGGTTTCTTCTAGTCAGCCATCTTCCCAGAATTCCTTGTTTACCTATTTTATTGATACCTGGGCTGTTTCCATTTTTCAGTTATTACAAACTACTATAAACATTTTTATACAAATCAATTTGTGAACACATGGTTCTGTTTTTCTTGTCTGATAAATAGAATATTCTTGGTTCATGAGGTAGATATAAGCTTAGTTTTATAACATGCCATATCTTTTCCCAAAATAGTTGTACCATTTTACATTCTTACCAATGTGTGAAAGCTTCAGTTGTTTTATCACTTTGCCAACACACAGTGTGGGCAGTCATTTTAATTTTAGCCATCTGATGTATACAGTGGTATTTAATTGTGTTGTGGTTTGCATTTTCCAATGACCAATGATATTTTCTGTGTTTTCCCCATAAGTAAAACTTAACAATTCTTTAGTACTAAATGGTCCAGCTTTCAAAATCCTATTTGGGTTATTATGATCAAAACTGTTTTAGTCCTATTTGCTCCTGTGGGAGTTATCATAATCTTCATATTTATTCTTTCTCTATATTATGAAAAGCTTTTATTTTTCAGGAAACATTCATATAGGTTTAAAACTAGTTTTGTTAGGCTTATTCCTAGGTATTTTTTTTCATTGTGGATATTATAGATAGGATAGCTTTAAAATTATTTTTTCCATGTATTAATGCTATATAGGAAATGTTGGTTTGTAGATCATTTATCCTCTATCCAGTAACATAAAACTTTATTGTAAGTTATAATAATTATAATAGTTTCTCAGTTCCAGTTATATTAAATAAGCAATCTGTTTCAAATAGGTATATCTTCTTTTCCTTAGTGTCTCTATTGCATTGAATGCACATAGTAATTCTCGAGGAGGCTAATTTTGCCTTTCTGGTGACATTTGGCAATGCCTGGAGATTTTTTTTGGTTGTCACAACTGAGGAAGATACTATGGCAAGTAGAGGACCGGATATTGCTAAATGTTATATTACACATAGGACAACTTCTCACAATAAAGAGTCATCTGGCTCAAAAGGTCAAGATTACCATGATTGAGAAACTCTTGAGAACTTTCAGAAAAACATTGAATAGTGATCTCTTGTCTTACAGATTTTAATGTGAATTTTCATCAATATTTAAGTATAAAATTGGATATAAATTAGTAATAAGAGTGGAACACTTATTTGAGAGTGCTTTATAAACTAATAATTCTCTGAAGCAGCTCACTGTGGCAGTAATTCTCAGGAAAGGTAAGTTGTAGAAAATTTATGAAGGAAGTGAAGAAGTTCACTATGTTGTTGACTATCATCTGTGGACATGCCCCATCAGAATTAAAGCATGAAGTACTATATGTGTATGATGTTAGTTAATGTCAGCTAGGCATGTGGAAGGCCTTGTCATTATACTTTGAACAGTGAATTCATAGTGAATGTGTTCCATAGTTATAAGCTTACTAAGGTTTCTTAATTTTATATCTGAAAAGGTCTATTCTGTCCTTGCTAAGTTTTTCCCCCTTCACTATTTGATCTTTATTTTCTATTTGAAGATAGTATTGATAAGTTATGAATCTGTCAGTTTTCTTTGTAAATAACACTTATCATCATTAGTGCTACTATGGGCTAATGTCAATTTCGCTTTCCTCCTAGAGCTCCAACTATATCTTTTGGTTGGAACGTCATTATTTTTAAACACTTTAAATACCATTTCTTTATTGGTTTGGCTGAAAAAATCTGATATTACTTCTAGATCATGTGCTTGATCACCTGTGTTTGAATATTCAGACCATTTCTTCACTTGAATTTTTTCCAAGATAGCTAATAAAACATAAATGATTAAAAAGAACTACTTGTTCTTGTTTCACATAAGATACTTTTCTGCCAGGTGGTATCTGCAGCTCCGAGGAGTAAGGTACTGGCCCCATATGCTGGAGGTGCCAGGTTCAAACCCAGTCCCAGCCAAAAACTACAAAAAAAAAAAAAAAGATACTTTTCTACCTAAAGATGCTAAATGTTTTAAAATTCTGCTTCAATTCTAGTGACATGATTTTTATTGCAAGTGCTTCTGTTATGTATTGGGTTTCCTCAAGTTTAAGAAATAGCTCTATATTATAAAACCAGCAGTATATAATCTGATCAGATTCCAGATACTTCCTAAGTATTAATTTATTTAATCCTCTCATTAACTTCATGAGCTAAGTACTATTAAACCACTACAGTTGACTAACCTGAGGCATCCAAGAGGTAAAAACTAAAGCACATAGAGCAAGTTTTGGATCCAAGAAACTATCCTTTAACCCTCCATTTCTTTCCAGGTGGGCCAGCCACATGAAACCTTGAGAAGTCTGATCCAAGCTTGTATGCTCATTGTTTGTTCTGCAAAATAATTACCCTAGTAGCTGCTTGTTGGCTCACAGTGGAGTGGGTAGGGAGAGCCACACACGGCTGTGGTACACTAATTGACTATGCACCCTGCTATTGCCTATCTCACCCCTGGGCTCTGTGAAGGAACTGTACGTCACTCAGGTGAGAGTCACCCTTTCTAGGCCAAGAACTCTTGCTCAAGTTCAGCTTTGGATTTAATTTAAAGAAATCTCTACAAATTTGTAAACCCAAATTATATATACAAATAGGGGAGGAATGCATTGAGAGTTAAGATTTTACCACATAATTTCTACTGCATCTACTTACACTGGTTGAATTTACCAAGTCTTGCCTCTGTCATCTGGGTGTTGTGGGGATGGGTAGGGGAAGTTTTTTTGAAATTTTTATTTGAGACAATGTCTTACTTTGTCACCCCAGCTAGAGAATAGTAGTATAGTTGACTGTAGCCTCGAACTCCTAGGTTCAAGTAATCCTGTTTTAGCCTTATAAGTAGTTGAGACTATACCACAACACTCAGCTTTTTTCTAGTTTATGTAGAGACTGGGTATTGCTCTTGTTTAAGCTGGTCTTGAACTTCTGACCTCAAGCAATCCTCATGCCTCAGCTTCTCAGAGTGCTAAGATTATGTAGGTCTGAGCCAACACACCACATGGCCCAGTTTATTTTCTAAGTCTAATGTGCCCCCCTGCTCCCCAGGAAGCTTTCCTCAATTCCACACTGATAGAATCCTTCTAGTGTTCAAATAGCACTCTCTTTATACTTATTTATAATGCAAAGCAGATTTATTTGCAGGCATAGCAATGGGGATTAGGGAACTAGGTAAAAAGGAGAGCAATTTTCAGGCAAATGGAACCAATTAAGACCTTTAGGTAGCTGACTCTGGGACCTACTACAATGG
>CAUYQV010070291.1:0-25081 GCA_963574575.1 Galagoides demidoff
AAAAAAAAAAAAATACTACCCATTTTAATTTTCATTGAATACCAATGTGATCTTGAAAGGTAGGTTTGGCATAAGTCATAATGATATATTAAAATAAAATTTTCCTTTTACTTGTTTTTCTGTTTTGTTTTGCTCACTGGAAGCAAACTCTTTTAAAACATATATATGACTTTTTTTTGATCTTAGGATATGCATATTAAAATATGTTTTCAGGGCAGCACCTGTGGCTCAAGGAGTAAGGCGCTGGCCCCATATACCGGAGGTGGCAGGTTCAAACCCGGCCCCAGCCAAAAAACGCCAAAAAAGGAAAAAAAAATGTTTTCAGAAAAAGTCATTAGGTGATTGTGGTAGAATAATCCTCATGTGTGGGGAATACATTCCAAGACACCCAGGGAATGCCAAACCCTGTATAAATTGGGTTTTCTCAATTTCATCATAGGTATCTATGATAAAGTTTCATTTATAAATTAAGCACAGTAAGAGATTAAGACAGTAAGAGATTAAGAGCAAGAGCCAATGATAGAGTAGAAAATCAAAACAATATGCTGTAATGAGAGTTACGTGAGTGTTTCCGCTTTCTCTCCCTGTCTATAGGTATCTTACTGTACTGTCCTCAACCTTCTTCTTGTAATCTGCCCATCTGATGAACCAGACACCGCTAAGTGGCTAATGGACCAGAAGCATTACAGACAGGCTGGATAAAGGGATGATTCACATTCTGGGAAGGACAGAGCAGACGGCACGGAATTTCATCACATTCCTCAAAATGGCACACAGTTTACAACTTACAAATTTTTATTTCTAGAAATTTCTACTTAATATTTTTGAACCATTGTTGCCCTTAGAAAGTGAAACTGTTTATAAAGGGGGACTACTGCATTCTCTGCCACGACAGCATTAATATACTCCATTCTGGATTATTGTGTATGGATTTTTCTGTACTCCATTGGAATTTGCTGTGCATCTGAGTACTCAATATGTATGTAGACTGAATACACATTTCAGTTAAGGCAAAATTACAATTTAGGCAGTTTTTCATGTGTGCTGTCTTCTCTGCCATCCTTGTTAAATTTTCTTCAGAGCCTTCTGCACCCTAACACAGAAATAAACTCAAATGTTTCCATTTACATTTCTCAGATATATTTGGGTTTTAAGATGAATCAAATGCTGTATTCAGTGGATCTTAGTAGGACAGGCAGGAACCCGTCCAGTGATGTGTAAGAATGTAAAAAGTAGGGATCAAGAAGCTTTGCGTGTGAAGAGAAGCTGAATCAAGATTCAGTGCTCTTGATTTATCTCAAAGGGATTAAAATTTCAAAAAAAAGAACTCAGAAGAGAGTAAATATAGTGGTTATTTTTTTCCACTTTTTTTTGGGGGGGGCTGTTTTTCTGAAGGCAGGCTAAATTATACAGTTATACAGCTGTGTGGGCAGCAAAATACTAATACAAACCATGTTGTTCTCTGCAGTAAGTACAAAAAGGGGGTCCATTAAATGTGAAGATTGTGGGGGAAATTTTAATAAAAAAAAAAAGAAGATAGAATAAAGAAACCCTCTAGTTCTGAGTGTCACCCAGCAAAAAAACTTGGCTTGTCCTTAGCCAGATGTGGGGGGGACAGACTAAAGGCAGCCGTGCAAAAATCCTGGGCTTTAACCATAATGTAAACACTTTTCAGGTGTCAGAACAAATCCTGTGTAACATACGTACAGATTTGTTCATTGTTAACCAAACAACAACAACAAAAAGAACAAAGCAAAACAACAGAAATATTGGCAGACTCTAAAAAATGAGAAAACTTCAACGGACTTCGTCTTATAACAAAATATTTAAAATACTTAAGGTACGGTTCAAGATTACTAGCCATTAAAGAATGTGCTCAATTCTAAAAGGAATAGAAGATCAACATATGGTTATTCTGGGATGATCTCATTGAAGGAAATAGGGATTGCAAAATCCCAGGGAGCCTGTCTCAGTATCACGCACCAAAAAATATTTAAGAGGCCTTATAATAAACCTGTGAAGAGAAAAATGTAAAGAAATCAATAATTATGTTAAGTATTTAGGGAAAAATAACATTACGTGTAAGCAAATGATGATTCAAATAACTACTGACTTTTCATCAGAAACTATGAGGATTTGAGGCACAAGACAGTGTTAGTACTCTCTTTAAAGTATATTTTAGTACATCTTTAGTGTACTTAAAGTATTTTCAATGCATGTTTCTATATGCAACAAAAATATTTTTCATTGGGTGGCACCTGTGGCTCAAAGGAGTAGGGTGCCAGCCCCATATACCAGAGGTGGAAGGTTCAAACCCAGCCCTGGCCAAAAAAAATACAAAAAAAATCATTAATTGAAGTGAATAAAGATATTTTTGTTGAATAAAAAATAAGGGCATTCTTTATTACCAGATGTGCTGTAAAGAAAATACTAAAAGTATTGATTCATACCAAAAGAGAATAATACCAGAGAGACTCATATAGGCAGTGTGTAGTTGGAGCTTGTCTTTTTAATCCATTTGGCCACTTTATTAATTTTGATTGAAGAATTGAATTCATTTACACCAAAACTAACAACTGATCATATATGAGAACTTACCTCCATTTTTTCCCTTCCTTCTTTTCTTCTTTTAATTCTCTCCTCCCCATTCTTGTTTATCTTGGTGACTTAGTTATTTTCTGTAGTGCTATTTTGATTCCTCACTCCTTATCATTTGTCTAACTCACAGTTGTTTGTTTTGTGGTTACCAGAAGGGATATAAAGTGATAGATGAATTAAAAGTAAGAGAATAGGAAAATTATATACCATGTAATTACTGAACCAAGGAAAGCTTGAGTGTCTATATATCAGACAAAGTAAGCCACAAAAAAAAAGAAAGGAGATATCACCAGGAATTAAAAGGGCCATTATGTAATGACAAAACAGGCAATTCACAGAGGGCATTATTATTTCAAGTATGCACACATTTAACAACAGTTGTTCAGAATAGAAGAAACAGAACTGACAGAATTGGATGGAGAAGTAGACTTATCTGCCATATTATTTGTATACTTCAACCTCTACTTTTCAAAGACAACAGCTAGTTTTCAAAAATAGATTTAACAATTAGAAGGATAATCAGCAAGCCTATAGAAAAAGTGAACAACACAATCCATCATCTTGACTTACCTGATATCTACAAAACATTCTGCCTTAAAAATAACACCAGGGTATACACAACATTTCCTTCTCTCAAACACACATTAATCATTCAACAAGTTAGAACAGTAGAGCAGACCTTAACAAAATTAACTATAAATTGGAACTATAACAGATATATTATTTGAACATAAAAGAACTAAATAAAAATTTATTAATAAGTTTACTTACTAAAAATTTAGTAAGATACCTGCAATACAACATTCTACTTGAAGTCCTACTAGAGGTAGAGGTAATAAAATAAGTAAATAAGTTGCAGCCATCAAGATTGTAAGTTAATAATAATAGAGGTGCTGAAGTCTGAGGATACAAGGCAGTCTATAAAAATCAATTAATTTCCTTTACATTTAGTAAAGATGAACAAATAGCCAGGTGTCATGGGCCATGCCTAAATTCCCAGCTACTTGGGAGGCTAAGGCGAGAGAATTGCTTAAGCCCAAGGCTTAGAGGTTGCTGTGAACTATGACACCACGGCACTCTACCCAGGCTGACAGATTGAGACTGTCTCAAAAAAAAATCATATCAAAAAAGAAAAGGATGCTGTTTATAATATGATGGCAATGCATAGAATTCTGATATAAAAATTAAGAAAATATGTAAAGAATTATTTGGAAGAAAAGTAGAAACAAGTTGAAATATAACTAAGGATAATTAAATTAAGGGTGAGATGTACACCTTTCAGTAACTGAAAGACTCAATATAACATTTAGATGCAATTCTCCCCAAAGTGATCTACATATTCAACCCAATTAATACCAAATTCTCATCAGAAACTTATGTAGACATCAATAACATAAGACAAAATTTTCTGTTGAATAGCAACTTAAGTACAATGTATAAGTTTGAAAAGGAAAACAATTGGAAGAACAATAGACCAGAACATAGAGTTTACAAATAGAACCAAACAAATGGGTTGAATTGATTTTTGACCTAGAGGCAAAGATATCTCAATGTTAAAGACTACTCTATTCAGCAATGGTACTGGAATGGTTGAATATGTATATTCTGAAATAATGAACATCAATATTCAACTTCCATATATTATACCTTATAATAAGATGCTAACTCGAAAGGATCAGAAACCTAACTGAAAAACCTGCTATTATTAAACCTCTAGGAGAAACCATGAGAAAAATCTTTGTAACCTTGACTTAGGCAAAAAGTTCTTAGATAAAATGATGAAATCCACTAAATTAAAAAAAAAACCTGATAAATTAGACTTCAGTAAAATAAAAATTTTTGAGAGACACTTTAAGAAAAAAGGGACCATGCAATAGACTGAGAGAAATGTTTGCATCTTAAACACCCATCGAAGTATTTGTATCTAGACTAATTAAAGAACGGTCGAAGTTCAATAACAAGAAAACAATCCAAAAAGGAGCAAGATATTTGAGTGTATCACCAGGAAACTATACAAATGTCTAATAAACATGTGAAAAGTTACCACTAGAATGGCTAATAATTTGAATTAAAACAGAAGAAAAAAGTAACTGAAAGTAAATGTTGACAAGGATATGGGGCATCGTTACGTTCCTACCTGTTGATTCCCGGAATGAAGCCTGGAACTACTCTTCTGGAAAACGCTTGACAGTTTCTTATGCAGTTAAATGTATACTTACTGTGGGAGGTCTGACAATGTTCATTCCAGAAGAAAGGAGCTCCAGAATTCCTTGGAAGGGTGTACTAGACACTGGCATCTGTGCATAACTTCCTAAAGGGAGCACTTCAAATATAACTATAGTGACATTCGTCAATGAGGTATGAGCATTTTTTTCTAGGATGAGTTTGTGAACTTAATTGTCAGACCTTATACTTTCAACCAATCCCAATTTAAGGTATTTACTGAATGGAACTGAAAACTTCTATTTGCCCAAATAGCATGCACATACAAGTTGCATCATGTTTGTAGTCACTCCGTTCATAATAACCCCAAACTGGAAACAAACCAAGTGTTTGCTCACTAGGGGATAAACAAAATGAGGTCTATTGATTGTATCGAACGTTTTTTAACTGTTTACACTATTACTTATCAATCAAAAGAATAAATTGTGATTCCTACTTATGCAAGTATTGATATAAGATGGATCTCAAATATATTGCTAAATAAAAGAAAACGGATTGAATGGGTACATGCTGTATATTTTCATTTTTATGAAATTTTGGAGAGGAAAATTATAAGAACAGAAAAATCAGTGGCTTTCTGCTTAGGTATTACGGAAGGGATTAGTTGACTAAATGTTGTTTATATTCAAAAGACACTATTAATATATAATTTCCTTTGATAATAAAAAATGATAACTCATATTTGCTCAATCACTTTTATCTTTATTTAATCCAATGCAATCACAGCTTAAAATGTAAGGGGTTGATTAATGCTTACTTCAGATAACAGAACCTTGGTAAAGAAAAACAAGGGAGGAGAATAAATAGAGATGGTCATCACATACGGAAAAGATAGTTCTATCTATTAAAATCGGCTGTGAGAAACATACTAAGAAGAATCAGGTTTAAGCCTTTCTTAAATGGCATAGCGATCTGGGGTTTGCTTATACCAGTGGTTCTCAACCTTCCTAATGCCACAATGTATTTTCATTGTTAAAAAGGGGTCGCGACCCACAGGTTGAGAACCCCTGGCTTATACATATGTATCCTTCAAAGATTCTCAAACTTCGTCTCTTCACATGATCTTACCTCCCCTGTGTTCAGATTACATTCTGACCCTTATGTGAATCACTGCTTAGATTCTTGAAGGCCTATTCCATTTTAATTTTAGAGATCCAAATTTATCTTCAGTAATCTGACATTCTGAAGTTTTTGGATCCCATGTTTATGTGGATAGGTCCAGAAGCTCCATTTTAAACACAGGTTGCTTCTGCTTTTATTTGCCTGTCTTCAATTTGTTTGCAATGAAGTGTGGCCTCAGTGCTCTATTTCACTAAATCATTTTGTTCAGCATAGCAAAGCTTATGTATGTATTTAATTCCCTATCAGACCAAGGATGCATTTCACTAGCCTCAATCAGTCATTCTGTCATTATTCCAAACAACTGTCCTCCACCCTGAGTGGTAATTTTCATGCCCATGACTGTCTTAAGACAAAGATGTTTTCAGGCATGATCTGTGAGAGTGATGGGCAGGAACTGAAGTCTTGCATCTCACTTTTTCTTAATCACAGAAGACAGGGCATTTGGAAATTCCAACACCATCTACAACAGTCTCATTTGAGAAATACTGCTGCATAGCATGCCTGGTCCTGTGAAGAGTCAGAAAGAAAAATCAATAAGAAGATATACTGTTGAATAAAACAAATTAAACAACATCAAGTGTTCCTTTTTAATAAATTTAAAACCTTCTGACTTAATTAGACAGTGTTTTACTTGCCTTTATTAAAGAAAAAGGGACTTTTTTTAGCTTAGAAGGTAACAGAATATTAGAATTTATTTGTCTTTAAGTTGTAAGTAAAAGGGAATGTAACTACTCCATGTAATTTTCAGATTTAGAAGTATGCCTACTTTCAGCATCAGTGTGACCCAGAATCCTCAATTGGTGACATCCAAAAAACCAGTTTCATTCTATCTACTTTTATGCCTTCTTCACTTTTAACTTGCTATCTTTAATTTCAATTGACATCAGCTCCAGACATGGTTCATTGTTGAGACTCAGTGAGTGTGCGAGAATCTCTTCTTTAAATATCCAATGAAAACAATTGGTTTCAACCCCTACTAAACAAACTAGGTGACTACTCCTGATTTAGTCATGTCACTGCTGATTGACATCAGCCAGGGTTATAAAGCCTTCCCTATATTGGTTTGAAATGGTACTGAGTAGATTGAATACTTGGTTTTCCATTCTTGTGATACTTTGCTATGAAGAATGTGTTTCAACCCCATCCAGGTGAACACAAAAATGTAGTCTCCATCTTTTCTTATGGCTCGATATACATGCACCACAGTTCATTAGTGTAATCATGGGATGATGGGCCAACTACACACCACATGAAAGGATAACACAATATTCTAGGGGGAGAGGGTGGGGAAAGGAGGGAAGCGGGAAAGGGGAGAAGGAAGGGTGTTTGTTTGGTTCTCATCTCACACAATGTGCACAATGTGAAGGCTGTAGCACACACACACACCCATGAAGGGCTCAACTACAATGTGAACTTCACCTTAGAAACAAAAGCAGCTCGGTGCCTGTGGCTCAATCGGCTAAGGCGCCAGCCACATACACGTAAGGTGGTGGGTTCGAATCCCCAGCCCAGGCCCGCCAAACAACAATGATGGCTGCAACCAAAAAAATGGCCGGGCATTGTGGCAGGCGCCTGTGGTCCCAGCTACTTGTGAGGCAGAGGCAGGAGACTCGCTTGAGCCCAGGAGTTGGAGGTTGCTATGAGCTGTGATGCCATGGCACTCTACCCAGGGGGACAGCTTGAGGTTCCATCTCAAAAAAAAAAAAAAAAAAGAAACAAACAAACAAAAACAGTGCAACCTGAAGATTGGTACCCTCATATTAATCTGAAATAAAACTAAAATAAAGTTTTCCCTAAAACACTAACAATAAAGGGAGAGATGAGTTGTCTACATGCTTTAGTTGTTGTACCCTTAATGAGCAGAAACTTTTTAGCTTGTTTTGAAATAAGTAAAAGAAAAAAATGACGTTTATTAGCAAATCTCAAAAAAAAGTGTAGATGAGTTGACAACTAATTGTTTACAATATCAAAAAAGGCAGATAGTTAAGTAGTGGGAAAAAATTTTGATTGGATGAATAAATTAATCAATTAAAGAGAATGCTAGGCTTGTCAGGGAGTAGCATTATGGGGAAAACCCATTACTCAGCTTTTATCTTCTTACATTTAAAGTGAATATATTAACTTCTACATAGAGTTGTTATGTGAATTTGAATAAGTAATACATGCAGAAGTATTTAACCAACCAAAACGTAAGATTTACTTGTTTGTCATATATTATTATTATTAAAGATGGGGTTTCATTATGTTGCCTTGACTGGCCTCTATCTTCCGGGCTCAAGTCAGCTTTCTGCCTTCGCCTCTGGAGAAGCTGGTAATACATGTGCGCCACTGAGCTGTAATGGACACGTGTCACTAAGCCCACCTGAAAAGTATAATTTTTGGAAGTGATTATTTTAAAGTATCTAGGTGTCATTTTAAAGAATCATTTGCAATACAGTACAGCTACAGATTTTGTTAAAATTGCAATAGTTCCATTCAAACCAGAGCACTTGAAAGGCAATGCAACAAAATAGAACAAAAAGTATAAATTAATTTTGAGAGGAAATGTTCTTGGTAAGTGCCTGGTGCACTTACAGAGAACTTGTATTCAAAACTTATATTTTCACGGCAATCACAATACTTTTTCTTTTCATAAGAGATAAGCAATTCTGGAGAAGCCCATAAGGATGACATAGATGATTGTTTCAAATAAATTGTAAAAACTTATATGAGTCCCCTTAATTTTTAGGTGTTTCCATCTCCTTTACTTTTCTTTTTTAGTTAACTTTATTTTCTAATTTACAGATATCTAACAAAAGTCACAAAATGTAAGAAAAAATATCCCAGGGCGGGAAGAACCCACGCAGAGAATAGGCAAATCATGATTATAATAATGTTTGGAACAGTTTAAATAATTCTTAACTAAATATATACTACACAAAATAGATCAGGTGATATTTATCTCTCCATATAGGTATATATGTATATGTGTGTGTGTGTGTGTGTGTGCATATCGATCTATATATATCCATGTAATACATGAGTTAATAGATACAGAGTTATGCAGATGCCTCATATTAATATACATTTTAGTTTTACATGTATTTGAGGGTGCATATCCATATATACAGAGAGAATTAAATAATCAAGGAAACAGTTCTTCAATACTAACTTTTAAAATTATGTTGCTTAATTATCTGCTCTTTAAAAATTGTAAGAGACTGAAATATGCCGCTCCAAAGTAGTTCATTAGCACAAAATACAAAGAATTATCTAGCTGAAGGCAGTTTAGTAGAAGCAGATACCGTAAGGCTCCCTACACTTTCTTTACCTGAAAGAAAATAGTTTTAGGCAAAGTCACAGAATACAAAGTCAAAAGATACCTTGTTTCCTTCTCTAACAGAGGTAGCAAAGGTGAGCCACTAAGGCAACATCAGCCTGGCAATGATGCTAGAACGATCTATGTCAACGAGGTTTACTATCTACTCGTTAACTTCCAGTTATTTATCTTTGCACAAATTCTTAACATTTACTTTTCTTTGTTCAAGAAACTATAAAAGTTGGCATTCAAAGCCACAGCTCTGCAAAAAACTCATTCCCCTGGCTGTCGCCCAAGTACCAAATATATGAAACCCGCATGTTAATAAATTTCTATTTTTCTCTTACCTGCCTTCTTGTTTTAGCAATGTGCTACAACCAACCCATGAAGGTGGAAGAAAAATTATTTCCCTTCCCCCATAGAGCCAATATTCAAAAAATAAGAATAAAGTTGTACTGCATATATATAATAGCAGTTTATTAGCTTGCTTATCCAGGTAGATTTTCCTTAAATCAAACCAAACTAACAAATAAGAGTGCATTGAACACACAATGATTAAAGGTATTCTCACTTTCCTTTCTCAGAATTACAATTCTAACTTAAATTTCACAGCAGCACTGATTTTTAATGACTTTGAAAGTAAACTTTATGAGAACAGGCAATTCCAGAAACAATCAAGGAGCTTGATTAACCAAAGAATGTGGAAGCATTAGTTTGTCCTTTGTGCTATGATTACACCATATCTGAGATCCTTGAAACCACTTGGTACAGAAAGAAAAAAAAAAAAACATGCTTTATGAATCCAGGAAAGGATAATAGGTGAAACTTAAGACAGAAGCTCATAATTTAAAAAGTCAATACACTTGCCTTTTTTAAAATTAAAATTGATTTAAAGTATTACTGATGCAATGCATAACTGATAACCCTCCTATTTGCCATGATGATTGTTAGTAAATCATAAAGAAAGGGCTTGAATCTCACCCTTTAGTAACTAAGTGAAATTCGGAATATGGACTACTTAACCTACCCGCATTTCTGTTTCCTCATCTAAAAATGAAAAATAACAATATCTACATTTAATTTTTATAAAAATTATATAGCATATGTAAATAATCCTCTAATTCAGGGCCTGGGATATCATGGGTACTGATTTAAATCAAGTTTATTGTTGTATTTAGATAGATTTAAGGGGGTAAAAGTGCAGTTTTCTTTAATGAGTATATTGTGTGATGGTGAAGTCTGGGCTTCTAGTGTACCTATCATTTGAATAGTGTATATTGTGCCCATTAGGTAATTCTTCATCCCTCACCCCCCTTCCATTCTTCAACCCTTGGGGTCCTTAGTGACTATTATTCCAGTCTGTACCAACACCACCATGCATACCCATAGCTTAGTTCTCTCTTATAAGTGATTTCATATAATACTTGAAATGAGCAAAGTTTTAATAAGTTATACTAGGTAAATAAGCAATAGAAAATCCATTGATAATCAAAACTTTTTGTACAGAAAAGAACAATGAAAAAGACCTTGGATTAGCCGGGCATTGTGGTGGGCGCCCGTAGTCCCAGCTACTTGGGAGGCTGAGGCAAGAGAATCACTTAAGCCCCAGAGTTTTTGGTTGCTGTGAGCTATGACGTCACAGCAAGGGCGACATCGTGAGACACTGTCTCAAAAAACTAACAAACAAAAAAAGACCTTGCACGTCTCTACCCCAATGCACTTTCCCTTAGTACATGGAAATTTTATATTTTTTGAACTATTATGCATCAAGGCGATATACAGTAATAGGAGGTTTGAAAAGTGGTAATTTTTTTTTTTAAAACCTACCTCTTCAAGGAACTAAGTCTGACATGTGAACTAGATTTTTTTTTAACATAAATGCTCCAATTCACAATTGACAAGGAAAAATTAATTCTGATTGGACTATTCAGTATAAAAATGCTTTCACAAGACTTAACCAACTTATTTACTGAAAAAATCAATATAAGCAGACCAGTATACTTTTTTTAAACTGTTGTACAAGCTTTAGTTATCTTACTCTTTAATGAGGCTTATTTATGGTAGCTTTGACTGCATATCTCATTTAAAAGGGGGAAAAGTACTGAAACACAGAAAACTGTTTGAATTTCACTGAGCCCAAGCATCATCTAAGTCTCATTCATATCACAATAAACATGATAAATTGACAACTCTAATTGCACTTTGAAGATTTCCCATGCAGAGGTGTAGCTATTATACCAGTGCTGTTATGACTTATGCTGCTAGTGCTAACACAAATTTGTAGCTGTTATTTGATGTTCAGTAAAGTTTCAATACTCATATTTTTTTTATCTCAGAATATTAGAGGGAACATGTGTTTTGTTCACATACTTTTTTATTGTGCAGAAATCGATATTTCTTATTTTTTACAAGTTGATATTTCAAATGTATAGGCTGCTGATTTCAGAAGCAATATATTATGTTTTTTAAAATGAGTGAATGTTTTTAAATGATGTCAAGTAACACCCAGAGGATTAAGTAATAATTGCCATATGATAGGCATATGTATCATATGTATGATATAATAATAGAATATATATGAAGGTTGACATTTTTATATATGTTAATATGAGGCTCAGTTCTAAGATTTATGATTAGTAACTGCTTTAAGTCATCATTCTTCAGCCATTTATGGCCTCAGACAAAGACTAATCTTTTTGTGCCTCAGGTACTCACCTCTAAATTAGAAAAAAGTTTTGCCCTGTATTCTTTCCTTATAAAAGTTTTTCAGAAATCAAAGATGTCTTTGCATTATATTAAGGTTGTCTATTACAGTGGTCATGCTTATTTGAGTTCTATAAGCCCAAAGAAAAGTTATCCAGGGAGTGGAGTTATGAATTTTATTTATTTTTTCTTTATATTTATGTATATTTCACCCAAATACCATTATCATTTTCACAAAGATTTTCTTCAAAAGCTTTAAAAGTGTTGTTTGACATATGTGGCTCATATAAGTTCTGGAATTTATATATGATTGATATGAACTAGAGATTTAATTTTTTATGTCCCTATTAATAAGCAATCTTATTACAATTGTTTATCAAAGTGCTTTCTTCTTGCTGATTTGTAATGTTATCACCTTCCAATCCAAGGTTCAGTAGGCTTTAATCCTGGCCTCCCTCTTCATTTTCACCACTTAATTAATCTTTTTTTTTTCCTATGCAACTTGCTTTATTCAGCTTCATTTTAAGAATAGTTATGGGGAGCTGACATAATAGTCAATAGATGATTTAAATGAAAACAGAACAGCCTACATTATGGCAAAACCAAATGTTTTGTCATTGCAGAAAAATATTTAAGGATAAGTGAAAAGGAAGATAGTGATCCATAATTGCGTTCTCTACTTGTTTGTTCCAAAGTGGAATGCACACGCTATATGTGGCTACCTAAATTAATTAAAATTAGACAAATAGTTCCTCTAATACTGCCACATTTTTAGAGCTCAACAGCCACATATGGCTAGCAACTATTGTTTAGAACAGGCAGACTGCAGAACATACCCATCTTATAGGAGGTTCTATTGGGTAGCTCTGAAGGGGAAACTTACTTTACTTTTTTTTTTTTTTTTTGCATATACATGTGTTTATTTGGTTTCCAATTTTTGCCTTCACAAAATTAAATAACAATAACAATGTTTAAGATAAGGACTAGAAACAAAAACCTCATAAAAAATGAATGAAGATAAATACATTCAGAAAAGAAATCAGATGATTGCTGCAACAAATTATTGAGCAATAATAATAATAATGCAAAAAAAGTAATATTCACATTGTCAAATAAGAGTATGTATATTATAAAATGCTATGACTCTGAGGTTCAATATGGAATCATCAGCTAACTTCTTATTATTTTTTTCCCCAAAGTCTCCAAAAATAGATGACTAGGGCAGGGCCTGTGGCTCAAAGGAGTAGGGTGCTGGCCCCACATGCTGGAGGTGGCAGATTCAAATCCAGCCCCCGCCAAAAACTGCAAAAAGAAAAAAAGACGACTAATATTTACAAATAAAAATAAAAGGTAATTTCAAAAAACAGATCATGCCAAATCTTATAGACAATAGAAAAAGAAGAAATACTTCAAAATTATTCTACTTCATTTGGATACACTTGATATTAAAATTGGAAAAATGTGTTATTATAAAGGGAAATTACAAACATATTTCACTTATAAATGAGGATGTAATATCCTAAACAACATATTAACAAGTTGAATTAAAAATTAATGTTTAAGTAATGTACTTTGGTCAAAATTAAATCCAATTTGTGTGAGAATTAGTGGCTATTTTCTTTATTTCTTCTTTTCCTTTCCCTCACCCCTCCCTCCTTCTCTCTCTGTCTGCTCTCTCCTTTCCTATGCCCCGTCGTGTCATTAATTTTCCTAATATCAAAGTTGAATACCTAGGATTGATACTTCTCCCATTCCTGTGATGCCTCATGAAGAATAATGGGTTCCACATCCATCCAGGTTAGAACAAATGCTGCAAAAATCTCCACTTTTAATGGCTGAATAGTATTCCATGGTATACATATACCACAGCTTGCCAATCCACTCCTGGGTTGAAGGGCATTTAGGCTGTTTCCACATTTTAGCGATTGTAAATTGGGTTATGATAAACAGCCTAGTACGAGTATCTTTATAATAAAAGACTTTTTTACCTTCTGGATAGATACCCAGTATTGGGACTGAAGGATCAAATGGGAGGTCTAGGTTGAGTTCTTTGAGATTTCTCCATACTTCTTTCTAAAAGGTTGTTACTAGTTTGCAGTCCCACCAGCAGTGTAAAAGTGTTCCTTTCTCTCCACATCCATGCCAGCACCTGCGGTTTTGAGATTTTGTGATCTTATATTTCAAGAACCCTAAAGACTCAACCACAAGACTCTTGGAAGTCATCAAAAAATACAGTAATGCTTCAGGATATATCCACAAGTCAGTGGCCTTTGTATACACTAACAAAAGCCAAGATGAGAGGTTAATTAAGGACACAACTCCCTTCACCATAGCCCCAGAGAAAATGAAATACTTAGGAATATACCTAACAAAAGAGGTGAAGGACCTTTATAAAGAAAATTATGAAATCCTAAGAAAGGAAATAGCAGAGGACTTTAACATACCATGCTTATGGCTGGGAAGAATCAACATTGTTAAAATGTCTATACTTCTCAAAGCAATCTACCAATTCAATGTCATTGCTATTAAAATACCAAAATCCTATTTTCAACACTTGGAAAAAATGATTCTGTGTTTTGTATAGAACCAGAAAAAAACCCGTATAGCTAAGGCAGTTTTCAATAATAAAAACAAAGCCAAGGGTATCATCATGCCAGATTTTAGGCTGCATTACAAGGCCATAGTGGTCAAGACAGCATGGTATTGCCACAAAAATAGACATAGACATTTGGAATCAAATAGAAAACCAGGAAATGAAACCAACAAATTACAACCACTTAATTTTCGATAAACCAGACAAGAATATCCGCTGGGGGGAAGACTCTCTATTCAATAAATGGTGCTGGGAGAACTGGATATCCACATGTAAAAAACTGAAACTGGACCCGGACCTTTCTCCACTCACAAAAATATATTCAAAACGGATAATGGACTTAAATTTAAAGCATGAAACGATAAAAATCCTCAAAGAAAGAATAGGAAAAACACTGGACGATATCGGCCTGGGGAAAACTTCATGAAGAAGACTTCCATGGCAATGGTAACAACAGCAATAATAAACAAATGGGATTTAATTAAACTGAGAAGCTTCTGTATTGCCAAGGAGACAACCAAAGCAAGCAGACAACCTACCCAATGGGAAAGGCTATTTGCATATTTTGATTTAGACAAAAGCTTAATAACTGGGATCTGTACAGAACTTAAATTAATCCGCAAGAAAAAAAGCAACAATCCCATACAAGAATGGGGAAGAGAGATGAACAGGCCCTTCTCTAAATGAGACAGATGAATGGCTACCAAACACATGAAAAAATGCTCATCATCCTTAATTATTAGAGAAATACAAATTAAAACCACCCTGAAATATCATCTAACCCCAGCGAGAGTGGCCTATATCACAAAAAGCATTTAATTAATCTATGTTTATGCCCCCCAACACAATTTTAACTTCTACCTTTCTAATTATTCTTAACGTTGAATAAGGAATTCTTTGTTATCTTCTTTAAAGATAAAACTTTTTTAAAACTAGTCAGTTATTTTTGACT
The DNA here is from genome assembly GCA_963574575.1 of Galagoides demidoff. Lineage (NCBI taxonomy): Eukaryota > Metazoa > Chordata > Mammalia > Primates > Galagidae > Galagoides > Galagoides demidoff. Next base: position 15,490 of record CAUYQV010070291.1, read on the forward strand.
TTTAAACTTTTCCTATGAATGCTAGAAGCAATTGAGTAGAAATTTTAGTTAGAATTGTGTTGCATTATTGATCAATTTGGATAAAATGAGTTTCTTTGCCACATTACGTCATCACACCAGGATCTTTGCACATTTTTCGTTTATTCAAACTTTACTCATATTTTGTGTTTTTCCCCAATAAAGTCCTTTTACGTTTTTCATTGACAGGGACATATTAGTTTCTTGGATAATATGTTATAACACATAGGGTACACTATTTTCTGGATTTTGCTAGCAAAGAAAGGTTTTCCTCTGATTTTATTTTACAATGTATGTTTTATAATTACTCAGTTATGGTGAGACAACAAACGGGGAGAAAACTGATATTGAAATGATAGTGTGTTTCTTAAACTGTCCAAAAGGAGGGGACATGTGCCCCCACTGAGGAAAACTTCAGGGTAGGTCAGGAGACAGAGAAACAAGGGTGACACCTGAGTAAAAGCCTTTATTGTGGTTTCTGCAGGAAGCCGTCAGGCTAAAGATAGGTAGGATTGGCTAGTTTAAATAAATCTCAGGGATGTCTGAGGACAAAAGGTTTCCCTTACTGTGTTGTACCTGGTCTTGTGTTATTTTTAGGACAGGGAAATAGTGGAAATTGTGACAAAGACATAAGAACCCCATAAGGAATAAAATAGGGGGTTGGGGTTTGTGCCCTTGATTCATGGATTTGCTTTGGAAAGGTGGGCAAACAAGTGAATTACCACTTTCAACCTTGGGATGAGCATTCTTTTCACGGTCTGCCAGGTTACACCTGTCAAAACATCAGAAATAACAAAAAAAAAAAAGAAAGAGCCTGACTAATATTCCATTTCTATTCTTTAACCACACAGCTTTCCTCTCTAGAAGTGAACTGTGTGAATTATTTTAATTTCAGTGATATTCTATATGTTTTAAATATAAGTAATCACACATCGCTTTTCACGAAGGATTGCACACTATTGATGTAACACACTGTCTTTCAGTTAACAATACATAGGGACTTTTAAAAATATTAGTACATCTAAATTTAGTTTTATTTATTTTGCCAGTTCTGCAAAATTCCATTAGATTGATATATTATACCTTCCTTGACTTTGTTTTGTTTTTGGAGGAAGAACATTTACTTTATTTCAATATTTTGGTGGCATAAGTAATACTACAATAAATATATTTATTTGTATTTAATTAACACATGTGTAACTACTAGAAATTAGAAAAATTCTGATTTTAAAAGTCATGCATTTGATATTTTGATATAGATTGCTAGATGGGTAGATAGATAGATGGATGGATGGATGGATACATAGATGGATAGGTTAGACTTTACAGAGAAAAACTGTTTCCCTCACTGCCAAGGTCACTACAAAGTATTTATCAAAGTGTTTCATCTTGGGATAAAGCATGTTCTGTGTGTGTATGTATGCATATACATGAACAATGTATACATATTTATAATATATATTATATATGTGTCTACGATAGATATGTTGGTTCTTGATATTATTATTTAGAAGTTTTTGCAGCTATACCCAAAGTATTTTCCTGTAAACTTCCTTTCTCATGGTCTCTTTTTATGGTGGTAAAACTTGATTTAAATTTTTTTGTGGCTATTTTTCTTTAATGTCTAAGTCAGGATTCACCTGTAATTTTTTTGTAATTTTTTTTTTTTTTTTTGGCCAGGGCTGGGTTTGAACCCATCACCCCCAGCATATGGGGCTGGCACCCTACCCTTTTGAGCCACAGGCACCACCCACACCTGTAATTTTTTGTCTGTTTTAGAATTCTGTGGTTTAACTTCATGAAAAGTTTTAATGATGTTGAATGTAAAAATTTAGAATTAACTAAGTAATCAATTTATTTTATTAAAAATTGAGAAATGAATTTAAGGTAGAGAACTGAGTTAAACAAATGGAAATATGATTGTGTTTATATTATTTTTAATTAAAGAATACATCCCTCAAATTTTCCACAAATAATGAAATCTTGACATTTCATATCTACTAGTGGTATTCATTACCTTTAAACCTCTAAACGTGTTTTCCTTGGAGTTCTCGTTCATTTATTTGTCTTTCCTTTAATGTATTGGTCTTAGAGTGATAGATGACACAACTAGGATAACCTTGCTCTGCCAAATATAGTTACAAGACACTCAAGAACACGTTACTAGTGGGCATATTTTGTTAATGCCCTAGGATTTGTTAATGCCCTAGGATTGTTAATGCCCTAACCACTAGGATTAGGTTTCTGATCCTTCACCAGCTCTCCTTGAACTTGCCCCATTCTATGGTGGTAAATAAAAGGAACAACTTCCTTCCTTCCTTCCACAGAGTATCTTCCTTATCTTTGTTCCTTTTTGTTCTTAAGTTTGAGCCCTAGATTTCATTATGAAGCCTATTTTACAGATGACTGACAGCAAGAACAACTGACGTTTTCCTTCATATAACATGTTGCTGCCCAGCCTACATTGTCCTTCTCTTCAGCACAGAAGCATTGACATAAAAGCTTTAACCCAATACAACTGTCACTGAGTTTACAAAATATTTTATATTATACAAAAACAAGCAAGTTTTACCATACCCCATTGCACAAATTGAAACAACAAATCTGTATAATAATAATTTTTAAAATGCCTGCAGTTGCACTCCTGGTATCTATCAGAAATAGTACAATGCTAGAATGATGATGGAAATTATTTGCTATTTTAAAATGTTGTTTTTCTGTCTGAGATAATAAAACGATACTCCAAAAGGCTTGCCAAGATGCCATGTAGCAAAAGACTGTATGTGTTTTGGCCACCACAGCAGGCCTTTTTCTAAGCACCCCACAGTTACATTGTTCTAATTGAGGGTTTTTTTTTCCCAAACATGTGAGTGCATGGGGCTTAGCTGCATTAATAATCAAACATCAGCTGGGAAAACTTTTCTCCTTTCTGACAGTTCCATCATGAATCTTGCTTCTGCATACCAAGACATGCCAAAAGAATAGTGAGAATCTTTCCGATGTAATTAAGTTCTGTGTCTGAGTACCTTCACGTCTCAAAACTCATTGCCAAGCATGACACTGTATTTGTGGAGAGTTAATAGATACAAATTTATATTTAATGGGACGTGTCATAGTTTATTTATTTTTTGATCCTGAAATTATGTTCCCTAGTCAGTGTGAATTTAGTAAGTTAGAAAAGCAAACGCTAGCCTTCCTTTGCAACTTCAATGGACTTAATGTTTAGAGAAATAGAGAGTTTTATAAGTGTGCCAGAGATCATGATTGAATGTATTTTAGTGTGGGAATTTTTTAAAAAGAAAAGAAAAGGGCTGCACCAGTGGCAGTCAAATTCATTCATATAGTTTGATTTTAAAAGCTAAGTTGCAAAAAAAGCTTGGCAATCAAATATGAGTACATTTTTTTCTGTTTGCAATTACTTTCTGACGCCAAATTTAAGGGCCATTTGTGGGTCCAATTTAGGGAACAAGTACTTAATACCCAAATTAGTTAATTGCCCCCATTATTACTCAGCAAATGAAATTACGTTAGTATGCACAAACAAGAAAGCACCACTTAAAATGAGTCCTCCTCACTTTCTCCTGGAATTTGTATTATTCTATTATTATTTTAATAAGCGGGAATTAGAACACTCTTTTATTTTCCCATTTCCATCAGCCCAAAGCTTATTTATTTATTTATTTTTGCAGAGGTCACAACTAAAAGGAACCATTTGGCTCAACTTCAGTACCAAAGGAGATCCCTTCAATGGCTTTTAAACACTTAATTGGTTAGACTAGAATGAGTGAAAATGTCCTAGGGCGTTCAGACCCACTGAACCTTGAAGCCAAGTGCAGAGTCACTTTGCTATTATATTAGAGTAGAAACAAATTCGTACGTATTTGTCCTCCTTTTCTCATTTGATGATGACATCCTGTGAATTATTTAGTAGTTTAAACAAACAAAAGCAAGTACTAACACCAGCCCACAGTTTCTTATCTAACTGCACTACAGAAGAATCTTCCAATTCTGTCGTATTCGTAGAACCGAAAGGTATCTTCCTGACCATTGAGTCAAACCCTTAGCTTTAGAGTAACAGAAGCTGAAGCTCAGAGACAGAAGAGACTTGCCAATTGCCGAGTGATTGGAAGGAACCCTACAATCCTACCAAGGACTACTGTATCTTGTTGCCTGACCCTGCATGACTTTTAATTCCTTCTGTAGCTTGGCTTCCAGTGTCCCGTATCTAGAGCTCACTCTGTTCCTTCCCCCGTCGTTCCATCACCTAGAGCAGTTCAAATGTTCCTTTAAGGTGAGGCGTTTCTCTCACCTGCTCTCTAATCCCAGTAGAATATGACGTTTCCTTTTCTATATCTGCATAATCCATCGTTATGGAATCTTCAAGATCTATGACAAATTTGCTTTTATAATGGATATATTATACAGTATATACTTGTTTTATATGTTTTTGTTTTAACACTCATTAGGTCACAAGTTTTTGAAGACAGAAAACCATTTCACTTATCTCGGATATTTTCTTCTGTATCTAACAGAGCACACTGACATTTGAAACAGTAGATAAATATGTTTTAGTTTTTCATTCCTGAGATACTTTAATTGGGCACTGGATGATCAGCACACACAGGCACAAAGAAATGTAAAGGATATTGGAAACTCATCAGGGAGGAAGAAAAAGGGGGTGAGACCTAAAAGTCTACCCATTGGGTACAGTGAACGCTGTTCTGGGAAGGGCACACTAATGGTCTTGGCTGAACCATTATCCAAAGTATCCTTGTACAGAAGAAATTGTACCTGCTTAATATTTTTAAAAAATAAATAAATGGATAATAAATCAATAAATAAGTTTTGGAGAATTTTTCTTTGTGGCCCTATTTTAACTCAGGATCCTGACTCTCCCTGCAATGTATTTATGACTTTCCTTCTATTGTATTTATTGCCTTGATAGTGCACGTGAATAAACAGATCCTACATCTTCTCCTTGGCTAAAATGATAAACACAAATAGAAAGTTAAATCGTTTTGCATTTTTTAAATACTACTTGTCATGCCATTGTCCAAAATACTGTGCTTCTCCACTGCCAAGGAAAAACTAGGCCAGACACGACAGACATTCAAAATAGAATTTATTCATGACTATTGTAATAGAGAGATTAACTCAACACTCTTGAAACAAAAGGTGAGAAATTTTTGTTAAGTATTTAAGAAATTAAGTATTAGGGTGAGCTAGTGGAGCAGTAGGAATTAGGGGGAGATAGGTTGAGATGAGGTAGCCACCTATACTTGCCAAGGGGTTCTTACATAAATTAGGCTCCCATGCTCTTAAAGAGACTAAAAGATAAGGACCTTAATATTCTTGCTACTTACATTTAAAAAACAGCATTTCCTGAGTCTTGAGAATGATGTTCCTGTTTTGTAAATCTGGCAAGAGGCATAGAGAAAATTTACATCTTAAAGAGAAAGAGAAACAATTTGCAGTGTAACTTATCTAAAGTAAATGTCCCATAAAAGAAAGATCTGTAGTCTATCCTTAGCGAGAATATTGTCTAAAGGTTAATCAAGCTGATGGGAACATCAGGGCTATCACGATCACCATCCAGTAACCTAATGTATTATATTAACTGCAATACTATATCATTATTGATGCTGCGAGCTGCAAATAATAGAAAATATGTCAAAATGAGTAACTGATAAGGACTTTTTTGTTTCTTTTTTACTTAAATAGAATTTTCTAGGGAATGTGGTTATAACAAAATATCTCAATGATACCATTGAAAACTCTGTTTATTATCAATGACCTACTTTGCCTTTCACTCCATGCTGGTAAAACTCCTCATGGTCACAAAATTAGAAATACATTTTTTAGGTACTTCTTGCAATAAAATCAAAATGTCTCTCAGAAAAATTTGAATCAATTATAAGCTTTTAAGATAATTTTCTCACATATCATTGGCTAGAATTTTATTTCACATTCTTTCCTAAGCTAAGCCTATAATATTATGATAATAAATCAGAATTTCTTGATTAGCTTAACAGCAATAGGACTTTCTCCTGAATTCCTTGAGGAAGGATGAGATAAAATATTTTTTCACACACGAAAAAGTAGAAATGATTATTGGGCAGATAACCAATAGTATAAGAACAAGATATTTAAAAAAAAACAACTATGGGCTAGAATGTTTTGTTGTACTATTTACAATTTAGTATAATTAAATGATTGCATTATGGTAATATATAGAACGAATTCTGTAAACATCTCAAAACATATCTTCTTCCTAAATTTAACAGACTTCCAACATGTGTGTCCAACAACAATCCAGTATCTACATTTACCAAGGAGAGATTAGGCAATAAGGAGTCTTTGTAGAAAAAAAATACTAAAATATATATTTTCCCTTCTCTTGGCTCAACATTAATCAATATAGAACACTTCTGTGACCAAATGTGCATAGATGTTGCCCCAACAAAAAGCAAACCATCAATTCTGCAGTGGATGCCACCTGCATGTCTTCCAGTTAAATTATGGCAGGAGCCATAATTATCAGACCCCACAGTGTAAGGGTTCTGTCCCACAAGACCACCCCTACTGACCACTCCATTTGCAAGTCCCAGGTTGACTTTGTTTCTCACCAACTGACATAAATATTGACTCCCATTTTGATTTGTATTAATTTGCTAGAGCTGCTCACAGAACTCAAGGAGACACTGGTGTTTTTTAGTTTATTATTAGAGATAATAGCAGCAGGATTAATGAAAAGTATACACATGAAGAAATGTATGAACATGTTCCAGCTCCATCCAGGTAAACATAAAAGATATGAAGTATCTATCTTTTTTATGTCTGCATAGTATTCCATGGTGTACATATACCACAATTTGTTAATCCATTCATGGGTGGATGGGTACTTGGGCTGTTTCCATGTCTTGGCTATTACAAATTGGGCTGCAATAAACATTCTGGTTCAAATATCTTTGTTATAAAATAATTTTTGATCATCTGGGTATATGCCTAATAGAGGGATTGCCAGATCAAATGGTAGGTCTACTTTTAGTTCCTTGGTGTTCTCCAAAATTCTTTCCAAAAGGTCTTATTAGCTTGCATTCCCACTAGCAGTGTAGAAGCGTTCCCCTCTCTCTGCATCCCCTCTTGCCAACATCTGTAGTTTTGGGATTTTGTGATGTGTGCTAAACTTACTGGAGTTAGATGACATCTCAAAGAGGTTTTGATTTGCATTTCTCTGATTATTAAGAATGATGAACATTTTTTCAAGTGTTTGTAGGCCATGTGGCTGTCTTCACCAGAGAAGTTTCTGTTCAAGTCTCTTGTCCATATAGAAATGGGGTTATTTATCTAGTTATCAGACATTTGTCAGAAGCGTAACCTGCAAAAATCTTCTTCCATTCTAAAGGTTGTCTGTTTGTTTTACGTACTGTGCTCTTGGGTGTGCAAAAGCTTTTTAGTTTGATTAGATCCCAGTTATGTAGTTTTGGTGTTGTTTCTATTTCCTGGGAGGTCCTCCTCATAAAATATTCTCCTAGGCCAATTTCAAGTGTTTTCCCTGCCCTCTCTTCTAGTATTTGTATAGTTTCATGTCTTAAGTTTAAATCTTTTATCCAGTGAGAATCAATTTTGTTAATGGTGAAAGGTGGGGGTCCAGTTTCAGTCTTCTATAGGTCACCAGCCAGTTCACCCAGCACCATTTGTTAAATAGGAAGAAGTCTTTTCCCCACTGAATATTTTTGATAGTTTTGTCGAAGATCAAATGATGAGTAACTGGCTTCATCTCTTAGTTCTCTATTTTGTTCCATATATCTACCACTCTGTTTTTTGTGCCAGTACCATGCTGTTTTGATCACTGTAGATTTATAGTATAGCCTGAAGTCTAATAATGTGATACCTCCTGATTTGCTATTATTTCTGAGTAATGTATTTGCTATTCAAGTTTCTTTTCTGATTCCATGTAAAACAAAGTACTATTTTTTCCAAGTTATTTAAAGTATGACAATGGTGCTTTAACAGGGATTGCATTAAATCTGTAGATTGCTTTGGGTAGTACAAACATTTTAACGATGTTGATTCTTCCCAGCCATGAGCATGGTATGTTTTTCCATTTGTTAACATCTTCAGCTATTTCTTTTCTCAGAGTTTCATAGCTCTTTTTATAGAGATCTTTCATGTCCTTTGTTAGGTAAATTCCCAGATATTTCATCTTCTTTGGCACTACTGTGAAAGGAATAGAGTTCTTGACTATATTTTCAGCTTGACTATTGTTGGCATATATAAAAGCTACTGACTTGTAAGTATTGATTTTGTATCCTGAGACACTACTATGTTCCTTGATTGCTTCTAAGAGTTTTGAAGTTGAGTCCCTGGGATTTTCCAGGTATAGGATCATATGATCAGCGAAGAGTGAGAGTTTGATCTCCTCTGACCCTATTTGGATACCCTTGATTGCCTTCTCTTGCCTGAGAGAGACTTCCTGCCTGGCTAAGACTTCCAAGTCTATGCTGAATAGCAGTGGAGACAGTGGGCATCCTTGCTTCATTTATAGTCTGAGTGGAAATGTTTTCAATTTTACACCATTCAATATGATATTAGCTATGGGCTTGCTGTAGATGGCCTCTATCAGTTTAAGAAATGTCCCTTCTATGCCTATTTTCTTAAGTGTTCCGATCATGAAAGGATGCTAGATATTATCAAAGGCTTTTTCTGTGTCAACTGAGAGAATCCTATGATTTTTTTATTTTATTGATGTTATGTATTATATTTATAGATTTGTGTATATTGAACCAAATATGTAACCCTGGAATAAAACCAACTTGATCACGGTGTATAATTTTTTTGATGTGTTGTTGAATTCTGTTCTCTAAGATCTTATTGAATATGTTTGCATCAATATTCATTCATGATATTGGTCTATAATTTTCTTCTTCATTGGATCCTTTCCTGGTTTGGGGATCAGGGTGATATTTGCTTCATAGAATGTGTTGGGAACTATTCCTTCTTTTTCTATGCTTTGGAAAACATTGTATAATATAGGTACTGGTTCCTCTTGAAAGGTTTGATAGAATTCAGATGTGAAGACATCTGGTTTCAAACTTTTTTGGGGGGGCAGGTTTTGTATTGTTGATGCTATTTCAGTGATTGATATAGGTCTATTCAAGATTCTAATTATTTCTGGTTGAATCTAGGAAAGTGGCATGCTTCCAGGTATTGGTCCATTTCCTTCAGATTTTCATATTTCTGGGAATAGATAATTTTGTAGGAATCATTGAGGATTTTTTGAATTTCTGAAGTCTGTTTATATTTGTCCTTTATCATTTCTGATAGACAATTTTAGAGATTTTACTTCTGTATTTCTGGTTAGGTTGGCCAAAGATTTATCAATTTTGTGAATCTTTTCAAAAAAACAACTTTTTGTTTCCTTGACCTTCTGAATGATTCTTTTGTTTTCAATTTCATTTAATTCTGCCTTAATTTTGCTTATTTATTTTCTTCTGCTGGGTGTGAGTTTGGAATGTTCTTCCTTTTCCTGTTGCTTGAGATGATTCATTAAATTGTTGGATTCCTCTCTTTC
>CAUYQV010070295.1:0-12685 GCA_963574575.1 Galagoides demidoff
ACCCTGAGTCTATATTTGTCTTTTAGGGTAAGATGGGATTCTTGTATGAGGCAGATATCTGGCCTGAGTTTTTGTATCCAGTCAGTCAGCCTGTGCCTTTTTAGAGGGCAATTTAAACCATTCACATTGCACATTGATTGATAAATGTGGTGTAATTCTGTGTATTGAGTTTTTTGAAAGTCCAGTGGACATCTTTAATCCTTTTGCCACTGTAGAAGTTGGAATTTGGTCAAAATTTACTATGTGAGTTTATTTATGTAGTGAAGGATTGTGCTGGTCATTATGGAAGATAGGTCTGAGAATATCCTGGAGGGCTGGTTTAGTTTTAGCAAATTTCTTCAATGTGTGAATGTCATGAAAGTATTTAATTTCTCCATCATAAATGAAACTCAGTTTAGCTGGATACAGAATCCTGGGTTGAAAGTTATTTTGTTTTAGGAGGTTAAATGTCAATGACCACCCTCTTTTAGCCTGAAAGGTTTCAGCAAAGAGATCTGCAGTCATTCTTATATTCTTCCCCTTGAAGGTTATGGTTTTCTTACATCTAGCTGCTTTCAAAATTTTCTCTTTCATATTAACTTTAGTAAAGTTAATTATGATGTGCCTGGGGGATGTATTGTTCGGGTTGAGTGGTGCTGGGGTTCTGAAACTTTCTGCTATCTGAATTTCAGTTCTCTTTCATAATTTCATGAAGTAGAGCCTCTGTACTTTGTGAAGTAACTTCGTCATCTTCACGGATTCCTATGAGACAAATATTAGTTTCCTTTGAATTTTCCCAGAGCTCTCTGAGAGAGTGATCCGTTTTTGCTTTCCATTTCTTTTCATCCTTGCTCACTTGGGTGTGTTCAGAAGTTTTGTCTTCAATGTCAGAGATCCTTTCTTCTGCCTGTTCCATTCTGTACTGAGGGATTCTACTGTATTTTTCAGATCTTTGAGGGCTGCAACCTCTTGCCTCAGTGTTTCAAAATCTTTGGTCATTTTATCTTTGAAATTGTTGAATTCTTGAGACATCTTTTGAATAATTTCTTGAGATTTTTTTTGAATAATTTCTTGAAATGGACAGAAGAAATAAATTATCTAATTTGATATATCATTCTATCATGCCACTGATAATGCAAAATTCTCAAATAAAACCCAGAAAAAAATAGTTTATGTTATATAGCACAGTTGACTTTGACCTAGGAAGATTAACCAGGTGGGTCTGGCCTAAGCACCTGAACACTTTACAAGCAGAGTTTTTGTTGACTATTCACAGCAGAAGGCATCTAAGATTCAAAGCATGAGAAGGATTCAATGGGCCACTGATTGCTTTAAAATGGAGAAGGCTATGTGGTAAATTTATAGGCAGCTTCTAGAATCTAAGAGCAGTCCTCTGGCCAGCAGCCAGATAGGAAAAAAGAAATTGAGTCATGGAACTGCAAGGAACTGATTATTATTTTTTTTTTTTTCATAAAATGAGCTTAGAGGAAGATTGCCCAGAGATTCAGGGAACTCAGCCCAACCAACACTGTGATATCAACTTTGTGATACTTTTACTATAGGGCAATTCATGCTATGCTTGACTTCAGACCTACAGAAACTGAGTTAATATATGTGTAGCTTTTATGCTGCTTATTTTATGGCATTTTAACCTTCAGAAATAGAAAACTAGTACAGATACATATCAGTATTAACTTAAAAATATATGGAAAATAATAAGTTGAAGATGAATTGGAGAATTCTATGCTTTTTACATAGTAATTTGAAATTTTAATTGAATTGAGTAATTTTCCCTAAAAATACAAAATGCACATCTTGGCAAGTGTGAATTGTGCTGTAGTAAACATTCAAATGCAAGGGTCTTTTTGATAAAATAGATTTTTTTTTTCCATTTGGTAAATACCCAAAAGTGGGATTGTTGGATCAAATGAGAGGTTTACTTTTAGTCCTTTGGGGAATCGCCATATTATTGTCCATAGAGGTTTTACTTGTTTGCAGCTGGACCAACAGTGCATAGATGTTCCTTTTTTTCTGCATCCATGCCAGTATCTGTTACTTGGGGACTTTTTGATAAAAGCTACTCTTGCTGGAGTTTTGTGATATTTTATTGTGGCTTTTATATTCATTTCCCTGATGACTAGAGATGTTAAACCTTTTTTCTGCATTTACTGACCTTTAGTCTATCTTCTTTTGAAAATTTCTTTTCATATGTTATGGCCACTGTTTAATGTAATGGAGTTGTTTAATTTTTTCTTGCTGGTTTGCTTGAGTTCTTTGTAGGTTCTGGTTATTAGCTCTTCACTGACATTTTCTCCTATTCTGTAGTTTGTCTATTTGCTCTACCAATCATTTCCTTAGTTGTGTATTACATTTTAATTTAAGAAAATCTCATTTGTGAATCTTCATTTTTTTCTGTGATTGCCACTGGAGTCTTCTTCACAATTCTTTGCCTAGGTCAATATCTAGCAGAGTTTTTCCAATATTTTCTTTTAGAATTATTATAGTTTCATGTCAAGTGCCCATCAGTTCATGAGTGGATTAATAAAATGTGGTATCTGTACACCCATGGAGTATGACTCAGCTACAAAAATGAACCAATACCTTTTGTAACAACCTGGATGGAACTAAAGATGATTCGGCTAAATGAGGTATTATAAGAATGGAAGAAAAAACACCACACACACTCACTATTAAAGTGGAACTAACCAATCAATATTTATGTGCACATATGGTAGTAAAACTCAGTTGAAATAAAGCAGGTGGGAGTGGGGAGGAAATGGGTAAAATCACATCAAAAAGTACAATGCACAGTCTGAGTGATGGGCACACGTGTGACTTTGACTTAAACTGTAGAAAATCAATTTGTGTAGCCAAACATTTGTACCCCCATATCATTCTGAAATTTTAAAAAATGTGTAATGCAATGTGTAACATAAAATATAGCAAACTGGGCCAATAACTCTAGAAGAAATTGAATATATTGTCTACAACACTACTCTTATAGAAAATAGAGAATATATTTATTTTTTAGTTCACATTTTGAGTTCAAATTTTACTTTAAAAATTTTTAAATATTTTACATAGTGAATATCTTTATAAAATGGTACTATTCATTCTATGAGGTGCAAATAATAAAGATAATAAACCTCTTTCTTAAAGTATATTGCATACATTATACATGGACATTACTGAAGACATTACCATATGTGTATAGAATTTGGTGTGTGGATTAGTTTTTTTTTAATATGAAACATTAGTTTTAAGAATTAAAATAGAAACCACATCTACCCATTTGCTAACATTTTAAACATAATTTTAGGGTGTGTACATCAGAACTCTACATCTTAAGAATCAAACAGAGTAGAGAGGGTAGCCCAATGTAAGAGCAATATCAAGAGTATCACAAGCCATTGAAATTTATTATGTTATGAGTTGCAATAACAGGGGTAGACAGAAATATTGATTCTAGAGAGTGTGGAAATATTATATGTTATGCCTGGAAATCTGGGGTTTTCCCATAGCTTAGAATGTTATCTACAGAGAGGCCTGATTAGATATGTTCTCTGAAAGGCGAATCCACTCACATTTTGAAGAATGGGTCATCAGTAGAAGAGGCAAATGTCAGGTTAATGAGTTCAACAGGTCTAGGAAGAGAAAATGAGTCACAGGGCTGAGATATGACACTGAGGATTGAGAGCTGGGATCACACATATAAGAAATTTCTGAGGCGAAATTGATTTAAATTGGAAGAAAAATGGAATGTGTGGTAAATGAAGTAGTTAAGTTTATTCCAAAGAACTTTTCTTTATGGGAATCAACAGGTCACCAAATCTGCTTCAAGAATACAGAGACCATGCAGGTATTGGGTTAAATGTGATGTAGATTTTTTTTTTTAAATTTCAGGTTAATGTGTGGATACAAAAAAAAAGGGTCATAATATTTGAATTTATTAGCTAGGGACCCTCTTATAGTTCTTTCCCACTCAAAAAGTGTACCATACACCCCTACAGTGTGCCCATTAAGTGGGAGAACACCAATCCCCACCTCCTCCCCTCTCCTCCCTTCTCCATTCCTTCTCTCTCCAACTTATTTGAATTGATTTTTACTTCTACATGGGCTTGAATTAGATCATCTACTGGCTTCATGTTAGTATTGAGTACATTAGATATTTGCTTTTCCATTCTTGTGATACTTTACTAAGAAGAATGAGTTTCAATTTCATTCAGATTAATATAAAAGATGTAAGGTCTCCATCTTTTTAATGGCTAAATAGTATTCCATGGTTTGTTAATCCATTCCTGATTTGATGGGCAATTGGGTTGTTGCTACCTCTTGGCAATTATAAATTGAGCTGCGATAAACAAACTAGCAAATGTCTTTATGATAAAATGATTTTATTACTTCTGAATAGATGCCTAGTAGTAGGATTAGGGAGTCACATGGGAACTGTCATTTGAGTTCTCTAAGGATTCAGAGGGGTAGATTTATATTCCAGACCTGGTAGATAGTGGTAAGTATGTTTGTTTATGATTTAATTTATGTACTAACATTCCAAACAATTATCAGTAGACTAAAACCATTCTAGGGATTGAAAGATGGAAGAAAATATATCACCTATACATAGGCATTTACTTTTTAAAAAAGCTTAGTATAGATGTAGGTTAGGTCCAGGGAGACTCTAAAAGTGAGGGTCAAGTTTTGATTTGAGGTCATATATTTGAAAGGGTTTTATACATACTAGACAAAAGTTGGAACTTAATTCCATAGGACACAAGAGGTCCATGAGTATTTTAAGTAAGGCAATGGAAAGTTAGTTTATATGATATTTCAGCTCCACATGCATCTCTGAAAAACTACAAGAAGGTAGACAAGTAAGAGAAAATGGTTATTCCATAATTTTCTCCTTTTAGAACTTTAATTTTCAGTATTTTCCTGCTGTGAAGATGTGAGAGAAAAATTTGTTAGAAATTATGTGAGTTTTTAAGAAAGCAAAATGAAGTCCTTCCCTCCTTGAGTTTATGTGTAGATAGTGGATATTAGATTTAAGAAACACATGATTACGACATATAGAACAGGTGTCCTCAAACTACAGCCCATGGGCCATGTGCAGCTTGCCTAGGACATTTATCCTGCCTGCTGGGTGTTTTTGCTGACACTGCCTGTCCTGCTTAGTAGCTGACTTGTCCTAGGGCCCGCAGTGCGGCCCTCCAATGGTCTGAGGGACAGTGAACTGACCCCCTGTTTAAAAAGTTTGAGGACCCCTGATATAGAATGTCAGACAAAGTGCTAGGAAAAATGAAATTTGGGAGAGGTGCAGGAAATGCCATGAAGGAGAGGTCACAGGGTAGTTTCTTAGAAAAGGTAGTATTTTAGGAAAGATCTCATTTATCTGTGAAATCTCATAAAAAGAGGCCAAATATGCAAAGATAAAGAATAAAATAGTGCTTACCAGGATTGGAATGGGGGTAGAAAATGAAGAAATTTAGGTCAAATACACTAAGTAGCAAATATATAGAATGAGCCAGTTATAAGATCTAATGGGCAACTTCGTGACTACAGCTAATAATAGTGTATTTATTTAAGATTTTTGCTAATTGAGTAAATTATAGCTCCTTTTACCACAATGGATAACTTTATGAGATGACGGGTATATTAATTTGCTCCACTAAAGTAACTAGAATAGAACCTCTATACTTGAAGCCCTCCCTACATTGACCACTTCCTTAAGTTGACCCGATTTTCATAGACCAGACATTCATCACACGTACAGATCAGTACAGTAGACCCAGTTCCTTATATTAAATACCTCTGTACATTGACCAGTTTGTTACAGTCTCCTCGGGTGATCAACTTACAGAATTTTTACTATATTTTATTATGTATGTGTATATATACATCTGTATATGATTTATATATGTATCATATAACTTCATGCTGTATACCTTAAATATATACAATAAAATTTATTTCATAAAAAATACTTTAAAAAAGATTTTAGGGATAAAAATGTAAGGATTCTTTCCGGCAGAAGCAGTAGCAAATTAAAAAGATTATGCCAAGGTGGTGCCTGTGGCTCAAAGGAGTAGGGCACCAGTGCCATATACCAGAGGTGGTGGGTTCAAACCCAGCCCCGGCCAAAAATAAAACTTCAAAAAAAAATATGCTGGATAAAGAGACACATAGCTGTATGAGAGTGGTACGGGATGAGGAAGAATTGATAAGATTTTAAATTGATAAGATATTATAAATTCTGATGGGGTCAAAGGATTGTAGGAACTAGGGAACCTAGTGCTTTTAAAACATAGGAGAGTGTAGGTAAAGTGTGATACTTAAAACAGAGATTATAGAAGGATCAGTGATTAAATGTGACAATGTCTGGCTTGGTGCCTGTGGCTCAGTGAGTAGGGTGCCAGCCACATATACCAAAGCTGGCAGGTTTGAGCCCGGCCTGGGGCTGTTAAACAATAATGACAACTGCAACCAAAAAATAGCTGGGCATTGTGGTAGGCACCTATAGTCTTGGCTACTTGGGAGGCTGAGGCAAGAGAATCACTGAAGTCTAAGAGTTTGAGGCTGCTGTGAGCTGTGATGCTACAGCACTCAACTGAGGGCAACATAGTAAGACCGTCTCAAAAAAAAAAAAAGACAATATCTGGGCTATGAGAAAGGGACATATCACATATATCATTCTAGAGCAGTGGCTTTCAACCTGTGTAACAATGAAAATATATCCTGCATATCAGATATTTACATTACAATTCATAACAGTAGTAAAATTATAGTTATAAAGTAGCAACAAAAATAATGTTATGGTTGTTATGTTATATGTTATGTTATGTTATGTAGTGTTCCTCACCACAACATGAGGAACTGGAGTAAAGGGTCCTGGCATTAGGAGGCGTTAGGAAGGTTGAGAACCACTGTTACTACAGACAGAACTGAAGAAGGATGGAGAAAAAGATATTTGGAGGATAAAAACATTGAGATGCTTGATGCAAGGCATTGAGAAGCTAGGGATTGAATAAATCACTCATAAGGATAGAGAAATTTCTAAGGATTATAACAAGATTAATTTGAACTGAGATTAGGTGCTAAACTCTTCAAGGACTGAGCAAAAATAACCCCAGGGTGCATAGAAAGCTCTAACAGGGAACATTAGTAAAAAGAAATAGTACTGGGTCCTAGCCTCAAGCACAAAATTTGTGAAGACTTTTAAAAAACTCAATCGACAAGATGAATAATATATCAATGTTATTTTTTAAATCATGGCGAATGCACAAAATCCATGCCAAATAAGATATTCAAATTTTAAATAAAGAAAGCTTCACTGCAGGGAGGATATTAAGATAATTTGAGATTCACAGTTCATGCCTGCAGACACCACCTCTAGCTAAGATATCTTTTTCTAGTTATTTAAGCTTGGGCTCATCTCCTCATTTATATGTCTGTATCTCCAATTTAAAATGCCCGAAACTTAACTGCTGATTCGCACTTTATCTTTTCTGGCTTATCTGCTGTATTTCCCATCTCTGTGACTGGAAATTCCGTTCTTCCTGTAGCTTATAACAAAGACTGTGAAGTCATCATGGAGCTCCTTAGTTTCCCTCAGAATCATCTCCCATCCATCAGCAGATTCTGCAGTCTTTCCCTAATAACTTCAGACTTCTGACTACTTTTCAGCACTTTCACCACTCTCCTTCCAGGAAAAGCAATAGATCTAAAGTAATTGTCTAAAAACAGAGCTGAAAAAAAGCCTTCTACCTAAATATTTCTTTTATTTATTCTTTTAATGATTATAATCTGATTTATTTTCAAAACTAAACTTAAAAGTGGTCAAGCGGGTTAGCATGATATGGTATCCACAAAGGCCCAGTTATCTCATACCAATTTCTAAACTATATTTCAAGAAAATAATTTCAATGCTGTCTTTGAAAGTTTATCAGCTAAAATTACCATATAAAGCCTCTTGGATGTTTTTTACCTCAATCAAAAAGACTCCAGGGTTTATAATCAGAATAATTTTTTATGTATAGTCAACAGTGCCTTATTTCACTTTATAAAATAATGGAAAAATCCCCTAAGACAAATGTTATTATATAACATAGTAATTTCAGTAAAAAATATAGTGTTATAATAGCCTTTTTCACTTCAAAATATACAGCTGTATGAAGTCCTTATTGCATTTTTGATTTAGCATTTTAAGAGTGAGTGGCTTTAATTTGTATTTTCTTTGACCTTTGTATTTGAAATCTCTTCATGCTAGGAGATTTCTATCTGATCTTAACATGGTAAGATTCTTGTCATCAACAAGCCTTGTTAAATTGATCAAAGAAAAGAAAAAAATGAACAAAGAGATAACCACTTGTGGAGAAATTCTAGGACATCGTTTGTCAAATAACAAAGTGTGACATTCTCTCCAACCCCTTATGTAACATTGCAGGCTGAAGTCACCTGGCCTCTTCCTAAATCAGAGACCAAGGGAACAGAATAATAGTATTGAAGGGAAAAAAGGGTAGCATCTTTACACAGGTCTGTATCTAGGGAGTGATTTTGGCTGAAGTAAAAAAGCAAGGAAACTAAATTATGGACATCTTATAAACTAGATTTTCTTCTTATTTACACACATTCATTTAGAACCTACCCTCTTCTATTATACCTGGGTCAGACAAAATGTATGTACATATATTTCAAGGGGAAATGGTTTTGAAGTTGAATCATTTTTTAATAAATCGTCCCACTTAATACAGATATATTATATCACTTAGAGGCATCTGCTTAATTTTAAAGTCAAGTAGATGAAGTAGCAGTATATCCTAAAGATTAAACATTTCTCTACCCAAATGTTGAGCTCTTTGACTGTTTATATTCATATATTGACTTTCTCCTCTCAAATTTGATGTGACTCCGTTTGTAGGTGATTTTGTAGCCTGTGGTGCAGAGCCATCATTACAAACTCTCAAGTATTTGGTATGCTAAAGTCATTGGCTATTTTTTTTGTTTGTTTTTTATTAAATCATAGCTGTGTGCATTAATACTATCATGGGGTACAGTGTGTTGTTTCCATATATAATTTGAAATACTTTCATCCAATTGGCCAACATAGCCTTCATGTTATTCTCATAGTTGTTGTGTTAAGACATTTATATTCCACATTTAGGAAGATTCACATGTACCCTTATGGGATCTGCCATAGGCTGTTTTGAATGGTGGTGAATCCTGTATTCTCCGTGGATAACTGCTATTTACTCCAACACAGGGATTACAATTTAGAATATTGCTTGGGCACTTTTAGTACCAGAATTTGATTGGTACTAAAATTGGATGTAATATTCTTCTTTGTCTCCCAGTGAAGTGTTTTGAAAAACAAATTACACTCTGCTTTTATATGTTTTTCCTGCACCTGCATAAATAAAGAAACCTCACAGAGACATTTGCCTTTTAGGTTAGGTCTAAAAGACAAGAAATAGATGGTTTCTGGTGATCTATGTGCAGGAAAGGAAACAGCATGTTTGAGTTCATATTGAGTATGAACTTTGGTAGATAACTATTCTTGTGGCAATTTGGTAGACTTTTTCTGGCTTGGAGTTTGTATCCGGTATTCCACTGAACTTTCTGAATAGTCTGTATATCATCAAGCATGAAAGATACTCATATGTTAAATTGCTGTTATGATTTTTTTTTTAAGTTTAGACCAAGTTTTCTAGCTTCAGCTTGCAGGGATTTAAGTGAAGGCAATTTTATTTTCAATGATATCAAGTCAGAAAAATGGGGGAAAATTATTTTGAAACTTATACGCGAGGAAAAATCTGGGATTCATTCCAAATTGTAGGCAAATAATAACAACTCAAAAAAAAATGGTCAAAGCTAGAGTTCAGTTACAGGTGTACCATTTAGTTCTCTTTTGAACAAAATTTTTTTCTCTCCAGTCCCCTGTTTGTACCAATGACCATTCATAGTAAGACCAATTTATTTGTAAAAATAAACTTTAATGTTATCCTGAGACTGATCATTTGTATGAAGTACAGCAAGAATAGAGGGCCATAAAGGGTCTCTTTAAATAGGCATTCCTGGCTGGGTGCCTATAACTCAGTGGTTAGGGCCCTGGTCACATACACCTGGGCTGGCAGGTTCGAATCCACCTGGGCCTGCCAAACAACAATGACAACTACAACAACAAAACTAGCTGGCATTGCGTTGGGCACCTGTAGTCCCAGCTACTTGGGAGGCTGAGGCAAGAGAATCACTTAAGCCTAAGAGTTTGCTGTAAGCTGTGATGCCACTGCACTCTACTGAGGGAGATACAGTCAGACTCTGTCTCAAAAAAAGAAAAGAAAATAGGCTCGGTGCCTGTAGCTCAAGCAGCTAGGGTGCCAGCCACATACAGTGGAGCTGGCAGGTTCCATTCCAGCCCAGGCCTGCCAAATGACAATGAGAACTACAACCAATAAATAGCTGGGCATTGTGGTGGGTGCCTGTAGTCCCACTACTTGGGAGGCTGAGGCAAGAGAATTGCTTAGACCCAAGAGTTAGAGGTTGCTGTGACCTGTGACTTCATGGCACTCTACTCAGGGTGATGGCTTGAGATTCTGTCTCAAATAAATAGATAAATTGGCCTTGCTGAAACTTTAAAAAGATACCTCAGATTAGACTTTCAAAAGCCTCTTGAGGCTGGAATGCCAAGCCAAGGGGTTGTCAGACTGTGTCTGTAATACCTGTACACATGGGGTGAATTCCTTTTTTCTCTAGGTCCCTCCCAAATCCTGAGATTCCTGGGCATGTCAGAAAGTGCCTATCTTTACTAGCCACAGGTAAGGAACCTTGTCAAAAACAAACAAACAAACAAACAAAAAACCATGGAGACAAAATAGTAGGCCAGTTTTTTCAAAGTACCCTTATTGGCTTTACGAAGTGAACCTGGATTTCTTAAAGCAATCTGGGGAACCTACGTCATTACAGTCAAAGCCTTGGTAAAATAACCAGCGATTCCAACTATATTCTGGCACAAAAGAAAACAGACTCTTATTGACATTATTATGTAAATAATTATTTTTTCATAAATTAAGAATACTCACAAGTAGTTTCCAAATCTACGAAATCATTCTGAAAAATGATAATGCTTCAAATTTTCATTCACGAAGGTACGGTAACTTGTTGTAAGATATAAATAGTTCAAAAGAAAAATGCTTTCTTAACTCTGGAAAATAAAGCATAAAAAAAATCAGCAATGTTTTATTTAAAATGACAAAAAAGGCAAAAAAAAAAAATTTACTCCACTCTCAGCTCAGTTCCATGTAATGAACTCTTGTTCCAATTGATGTGTTGTAATCCTCCTGAATGCACTGGCTTTCTAATTAGAGTCTTGGAAGTTTTGTCCTAGTTTAATGGTACAATCTCCGAAGTAATTAGAAACCTTTTATTGAAAAGAACTTTATTGAAGTTCTTTTATTGAAAAGAACTTGCCAAGAGTTTGTTCCATGAATTTCCTTAAAGAAACAAGATTTTGGATACTGATGACAAATCATAGTTTGAGAAGTATCAAGAAAAACAATAATTGTGTGTTGAAGACAAAAAGGCTTAGAAGTGTCAAGGTTAAAGACACAGATGACAAGATAATTTGTTTATTTCTTTGGCATATAACAACTTAACATGATAATCATAGTAATTATTGATAACGTATACTAAGACATATGAGAATTTTAGGAATCTCATACAATTTTAGAAATCATATTACATTTATGCAAATATAACCCCCAAATATTATATACCATTTGATATTTGACAATGCTTCCCATATGATTTTATTAGACTATCAAATAAGCCTAACAGATTTCTTTTAGACTTCGAAGGATCCTAATATCTAAAAAGTTAGCTTGAGGTCAAAAAGAGTGAGTTTAGAGTTTGATGTTTGGTTTTAAAAGGTCACCAAATATCCAAGGTTTAAAACATTTGTTCAAAATAGGATCATAGTTCACTGCAAATTCAATGATTTTAAAATATAAAATCCTTTGCTCTTTTGTAGAAGACTCAGTTTTCCAATCATAAGGCTTAATAAAGATACAATATGATGAAGCAAACTGAATCTATCTCTTCCTCTCTCCCTGCTTCTTTTATTTGCAAAATAAATTTGGAAAAAAACTGGAGACTTTACCTCCTTCATGTTTACTTGGATGGAGTTCGAACATATTCTTCGTAGCAAAGTATCTCAATAATGGAAGAAAAGTTTCCAAAGTACTGAGCCCTATTATGAAACTAATTTATAGCTTTCATAGGAAAGCTATAACCCAATTATAGCCCAACAATTTGGGGAAAGGGGAGAGGAGGGGGAAGGATGGGTGGAGGGAGGGTGATTAGTGGGATCACTCCTATGATTTATCTTATAAGGGTACATGTGAATTTTTCTAAAGGTAGAATATAAATGTCTTAACACAGTAACTAAGAAAATGACATGAAGGTTATATTAACTGGTTTGATGAAAATATTTTAAATTGTGTATAAAAACAGCACACTGTACCCCACGACAGTATCAATTTACACAGCTTTGATTTAATAAAAAAAATAATAATTTATGATGGCTTGTATGCAAATGGTATGTACGTGATGGCTTGTATGGGTGAATGGTTCTGCCTGGAAATGCATTCTCTGGTGAGGTTGAGGAAGAGTAAACACACTAGGGAAGTAACACAAGAGAAAAAATAAGACACCGTGG
>CAUYQV010070298.1:0-13727 GCA_963574575.1 Galagoides demidoff
AGTCCCAGCTACTTGGGAGGCAGAGGCAGGAGACTCGCTTGAGCCCAGGAGTTGGAGGTTGCTATGAGCTGTGATGCCATGGCACTCTACCCAGGGGGATAGCTTGAGGCTCCGTCTCAAAAAAAAAAAAAAAAAAAAAGACTCACATGATCATTAGCATTCTTGGCAATAAAGTACTCTTTAATTAACAGGTGTGTGTGTGTATGTGGGTTTTCAAAGTTATTTTGCCTCACCCACTCCTACATTGTTTTTAGACAAAATGCTATTGCACACTTAATAGACTACAGCATAGTACAAATATAAATTCCATATGTACTAGGAAAAATTTGTGCAACTTGCTTTTTTTTTTTGAGACAGAGCCTCAAGCTGTTGCCCTGGTAGAGTGCCGTGGCATCACAGCTCACAGCAACCTCCAACTCCTGGGCTCAAGCGATTCTCCAGCCTCCACCTCCCAAGTAGCTGGGACTACAGGCGCCCGCGACAACACCTGGCTATTTTTTGGTTGCAGCTGTCAATGTTGTTTGGTGGGCCCGGGCTGGATTCAAACCTGCCGGCTAAGGTGTATGTGGCTGGCACTTTAGCTGTTTGAGCTACAGGCGCTGAGGCAACGGCTTGCTTTTTTGTGATATTCACTTTACTGCAATGGTCTCTAACCAAATCTGCAGTATCTCTGAGGTGTGCCTGTACATGAGGGAAAAGTATAAAGTTTACAGCCATATGCATTTACTAGGAATTCTTCCCTAATCCACCAAATTGCATTTTCTAGCACAGCAATATACCCTTTCTATTTTTGCATACCTGATAATGCTTTTTCTACTCTACAGGTCACTAAATAATCAATATGAAGGCAAAGAAATAGCAAACTAATGTTATCTATATCTATTTTGTTCCCTCTTGTAATTCCTCTTTTACCCTCATCTCCATCATTAGAAGAAATATAGGAATCAAAGCAAGAGATAAGGCAAAGGCCACGTATAAGCCAAAGGCCTTGTAAGCCGAAAGAGTCGCCACTGAGGTTCTCCAGCATCACTGAGAACATGCTAGGGTAATTGGGCTAGTGCAGAAGCCAGCTGTTAGAGAAGGTGTCACCCTCTGACTACCTCCTGTACATGTTGTACGGTCGTACCACTGAAGAAACGAGTTTCAGGGTGGTAGAGCTTAGGATGACTCTCAGATTTGGCTTCCCTGAATTATACACATACTTGTATATTTTACTGTTTTAACTGTTTACATTTGCCCCCCCCCCATTAGACTATAAGCTTCTTGAGAACACAGACAATTCTTAATTTATCTCTGGAACCTGAGAGACAAGCACAATGCCTGACACACTGAAAGAGTGTTTTTAAGTGACTTCACCTGATTTAGGGGCTTTAAATAGAGGGGGTTACCTCTAGCCCACACATCTTCCCTGAACTCCAGTTATGTGTATCCACTTACCTCAACGTCTCTCTTACAGGGCTAAAGACTAAAACTGTGGTTATGCTCGCCACCTCCCCTGCCCTCTACTCCAACTGCTCTTCCCCCATCTCAGTTAATACCTGGCATTCCAGTTACTCAGGCACAAAACTCATCTATTTTACCTCTACTCTCAAATATTACCTCCCTGGCCCTGCTATTTAAAATTGTAACCACACTTCTGTGCCTTTACTTTTCTGCAAGTACTATCACTATCAAACATACTACAGCTCTAAATTCCTTATCTACCATTCTAAAGAAATTATAGAAACCCAAAAGCTCTCTAGTAACTCAGGCAAGAAAAAAATTGTACTTCAGTGGGAAAGATGCATTGTCAAGAGTACATCTTTTCAGTAATCTCATTCTGATGTTATGGAAACTACAACTCTGTACAACATGGATAACTGACAGCAATGCAGAATAACTCCTATCTATAAGGTGTGCAAGTTCTGTGCTGCCCAGTAGAGGTTCACTGACTTCCCTCCACCACACTGGAAAAGCTAGTTTTCATATTCATCTCAACACTCAAGATCTAAGCATGTGTCTGTTCTAAGTGATTCTCCTTCGAATGGCCTATAACTTCAGTTTGGTTCCTGCATTTAATAAGTTAAATAAAATCTTTTAAATGAATTCATTTTATATCTGTATCACAGTCACAACTTTACCTTTTCTGAAATCTATCCATTAATGTTCATTGTACAAAAATATGTCACTCAAACTGACAAGAAGCTGGTTATTGTCTGATCATGAAGCTGTTTATACATGTATGTTATTTCTCTTCATTAACATGTAAGTTTCATGTAGCCAACGATTTTTGTTGGTTTTATACCCCGGGTGCTTTAAAAGGTACCACGTACATAATAGGCACTCAGTAAATATGTGTTAGATCAACTTTACTGGTTCTTTTTTTTTTTTTTTTTCAGATAGAATCTCATTCACTATGTTGCCCTCAGTAGAGTGTCGTGGCATCACAGCTCACAGGAACATCCAACTCTTGAGCTTAAAAGTTGGAGTCTCTTGCCTCAGCCTCCCAAGTAGCTGGGACTACAGGCGCTTGCCACAATGCCCGGCTATTTTTTTTGGCTGAAGTTGTCATTGTTGTTTAGCTGGCCCAGGCCACCAGCCTCAGTACATGTGGGCAGTGCCTTAACCACTGTGGTACAGGTGTGGAGCCACTTTACTGGTTCTCAACTCACAAAATAAACCAGTAAATGGCCTATAGCCTTATAAAATTTTTCTACCCTTTCATAAATTATTCTCTTTCAAAAGATGTTTTGGATAACTTTGTTTTTAATAAACTCAATAGATGGCTCATCACCTGTGGCTCAAGTGGCTAAGGTGCCAGCCACATACACCTAAGGTGGTGGGTTCGAATCCAGCCTGGGCCCGCCAAACAACAATGACGGCTGCAACCAAAAAACAGCCGGGCATTGTGGCGGGCGCCTGTAGTCCCAGCTACTTGGGAGACGGAGGCAAGAGACTTGCTTGAGCCCAGGAGTTGGAGGTTGCTGTGAGCTGTGATGCCATGGCACTCTACCCAGGGCGACAGCTTGAGGCTCTGTCTCAAAATAAAATAAAATAAAATAAAAATAAACTGAATAGACTATATCTCAAATATTTATTCCAGAGACACTAACTGCCACAAGCTACATTTATTTCTGGCCTTAAAAAAAAAAAAAAGGCAGTTCTCTCATTTAGCACCTACTCTACTAGAAGTATAGGAGTGCTGACTTGATGTGAAGAGCAAAAACAGCTCTAAATACCTCAGGATAAAATATTTAACCTGCAATGTAACCTGAACAGCCAAGAGCAGAGTCCATGAGCCTGTGAAAGGACTAAAAGGACTGTGAGTGCAATAAATGCTACAAAATCCTGAAGAAACTAACACATAGGAAAAGGAGATTAATGGGGACACACTGATTAACTAAAGCAGAAAGTAATCCAATCAGTAGTTACTTTCAAGGCTAGTTTACTAATGAAAGGCTAGGCTTTTGGTAAATATCACCAAGAATGTATTTGTTACCCCTCTTTACTAAAACAAACAAAAAAATTTTCTGCTATTTACTGAAGAAATCATCAGTAACAGTAAACAACCTAAGTGTTCAGTAATAAGAAAGCTGATAGGTAAATTACAATATATCCACATGTTAAAGTCTGGAATATACATACTGTATTTGATCAGATGAAAAGAAACTTAAACTATAAAGCTGTAATGCTGTTATGTAATGGAAGAAGGCTATAAGATATAAAATAGTGTTTATAAAACAGAAAATATACTAAAGTATCAATAATACTTATTTCTGAAAGTGAGACTATTTGAGACTATATATATATATTTTATTTTTATTTTTATTTTTATTTACTTTTTTTTTTTTTTGCAGTGTTTGGCTGGAACTGGGTTTGAAGCCGCCACCTCCAATATATGGAGCTGGTGCCCTACTCCTTTGAGCTACAGGTGCTGCCTGACTATTTGGGATTTTTATTTCTTTCTTTTTATTTTTCTATTTTACAAGTTTTCCACAATGAGCATTACTCGTGTAATTTAAAGAAATATACATATACATACTGAAAGACAGCCCTTTTCAGACATCTACCTGCCAAAATAGGATACTATTATATTATCTCAGCTGCTTTTCATGTGGTTACTCAAGAAGGGACACAATGAAAGGAGACCGTCATGACTGTATTTAAGGATTTTAATCTCTTGTCTCGCAACTATTTGTTCAACATGACATCATGCAACCACAAATATGTTTTAATTATATATAAAGAGCAGTTAAGTAGACTACGATTTTCCTGTGACCCACACTAAAGGATAACATCTTCTGTGCCAGCACAGTAACATGACCTCAATGAAGAATATTCATTCAATGAACATGCCAGGGTTTCATCTGATCTCCTTTAAGGCACATAAGTGATTATTAAAAGTGCCTGCTTTTCACTGTCCTAAACATATAATAATCTAAGGTTAGAATCTTGAACATTTTTCTCTAAAGCACTATTTAGGATCCTGACTCAATTTGGGGAGCCCTCTGTTAGGCTAAAATTCCAAAAGCCATTTGTATTTTTATCCACACATCACATCGTTCTTCCCTTTTCATTCCCCCACTTCCTGTTCTCTAAGTCGGTGAGGCCCCTATGGCTCCCTGACTCCTTCTTCAAGGGTATTTTAAATGGAAAATTTCTCTTATACGTCAATAACTCACTCATCTCAAAGTAAATCCAATTTTCTATTCTTGTTTGATCTCCTGTAAGTAAATGTACAATTCATTTGACCATCAATCTTTCCTCTTGTTGAGAAGTAAATGTACAATTCATCTGACCATCAGTCTTTTCTCTTGTTGAGAACAGTGTCGATGATTTTATTTTAGAAAGTACTGAGTTGTATGATTTTTAAGATGTATCATGCCCCTACTCCCACATCTTACAGAAATGAAGATAAATGAAGTAGTGTATTTTATGGAAAATAGAGGATTTTTAGTCCTAAACAATCTAAGTGTTCAGTAATAAGAAAGCTGATAAGTAAATTATGATATATCCACATGTTAAAGTCTCAAATATACATACTGTTAAGTATTTCATCAGATGAGAAGAAACTTAAATTATAAAGCTATAATATGATGTAATAGAGGAAGACTATAAAATATAAAATGGTGTTTATAAAACAAAATATGCTAAAGCATTAATAATACTTACTTCTGAATGTGAGACTAAAACTGTAGTTTAAGAATTGGCACTTGAAATACCTTCTCAGGGCTTTTGAAAGCTCATCTTTACAAGCACATGAGATGCATTATATAACCCTCCAGCAGGTGGCACTCATACTCTGAAAAGGGGCCTATAAAGAGAGTAACCCACACATGGTTCACGGTGATTCTAAATTTTTTGCTTTATTTTGGTGACATTGCTGAGGTACTATTATAAGCTCCAGGGAGGTCAGTGTTTCCCACTGCCACCTAGTAGAACTGACAGTGAGGCAGGAGGCATAATGCAAAAAATACAGACTTTAGAATTCAGAGACTGAGTTTGATTCCTGACTTACTCATGGCCCATCTGGTTTCATCCATAATAATCTACCTCTATTCCAGGATTAATTCAAAGCAAATCAATACAATACAATAGCAGTATGACATAAAGCAAACTGCAAATTTTGCTTATGTCGTTCAAATGACAAAGCAAATAGATACAATACAATAGCAGTATGACATAAAGCAAATTGCTTAACCCCTGTGAGTCTCATGGAAGAATAAAGATGTTTACTTACAAACATCTAAACAGGAATAAATGAATGGAAGTAGGTTAAGTGCATTACACAATGCTTGAAACATATTAAGCATTTCAAAAATTAGAGCTTTTACTCACATTATGACCACCACTATTTGCAGGAATGTTATGAGCACTAAAGGAAATAAATCTATGTAGTACAGCTGGCAAAGAATAAACTCCTGACAAACAGCAGTTGTTACTGTTGTTGTTTTGGTACTTAAGTAAAAATTTCAAAGCAATCCAATCCCTGTAAGCAGAGAGATAACTTAAGAGGAAGGCTAAGATGGAAAACGCTATAGCATTTCCTTATCAAAATGCTCAAAACACTCTTGTAGAAGATTCTGTACTAATACTATGACTATATGAAAATTATTTCCTTTTCCACTTTACAAAACAATCCGGTTTCTTTCTCTCTGACTTCTACATTCTGCCTTATATTTGGTCAGAGCGATACCTGAAATCAAGGGAGGTCTATAATAAATAAGAAGTTTACATCTTCCTGACTAAGGTATTTTATCTGCCCACCTCTGCCTCCTAGAGTGTCCACTACACCCGCAATGATTTCCAGTATTTCCTAATCATTAAATAGGCTCAAAACTTTTTTTTTTTTTTGAGACAGCATTTCACGATGTCACCGTTGGTAGAGTGCTATGTCATCATAGCTCATAGCAAACTCAAACTTCTGGGTTTTAAGTGATTCCCTTGCCTCAGCCTCCCAAGTAGCTGGGACTACAGGCACCGCCATAATGCCCAGCTATTTTGTTATTACAGTTGTCATTGTTGTTTGGCAGGCCCAGGCCAGGTTCAAATCCACCACCTGCAGTGCATGTGGGTGGCACCCTAGCTTCTGAGCCACAGGCGCTGAGCCTCAAAACCTTATTAATCAGCGTTCAGTCATCAACATATCACTCTTAACATATCACTGATCAATTCTCACCTTGATAATGAAAATAAACCCTTAACTAATATTTACACATGTTCTCTCTTCTTCTTGCCTGGAAAGATACAGAAAGATAATTCAAATATAACAATAAGCAGGGCATGTATTTTAAAGTTGGAGGGGTTTTTGTTTGTTTGTTTGTTGAGACAGAGCCTCAAGCTGTCGCTCTGGGTAGAGTGCCGTGGTGTCATAGCTCACAACAACCTCAAACTCTTGGGCTTAAGTGTTTCTCTTGCCTCAGCCTCCCAAGTAGCTGGGACTACAGGTGCCCACCACAATGCCTGGCTATTTTTTGGTTGTAGTTGTCGTTGTTGTTTGGCAGGCCCAGGCTGGAGTCAAACCCGCCAGCTCCGGTATATGTGGCTGGCACCTAGCCACTGAGCTATAGGTGGTGAGCCAAGCTAGGGTTCTTTTTGTTTTTCTTTTGTAGAGACAGAGTCTCACTTTATCACCCTTGGTAGAGTGCCATGGAGTCACACAGCTCACAGAAACCTCCAACTCCTGAGCTTAGGTAATTCTCTTGCCTCAGCCTCCCAAGTAGCTGGGAGCAAAGGCACCAGCCCCAACGTCCAGCTACCAAGCTAGGGGTTTTTGTTGTTGTTGTTTTTTAATTTCAAGGATATGTTTATTCTGTTTACAAATACAATCTATCGCCCAATCACTTATTTGATTAAGGAAGACAACTACGAAATGTTTAACTAGGATTAGGAACAGTTCAGTCAATGAATTAAGTAAAACTAAAGGATTACAGAACATGAAATCAAAAGACTTTATGGCAACCAAACCATGTACTGTCTATTATGCAGTCAGAACATCCACAGAAAGCTTGTTGGCTTTTTTCTAATTTCTCTAATTCCAATTTCATGTATTTTTATTATTTACCTTACATTATTTTTTCCTCCCTTTTCTCCCGTACCTTCCCCCAATCCTTATCTGCTTTTTACTTCCTTTGTTCCTTTCCACTCATTAAGTCCTTTATCCTTTTAAAAAAAATTATTTTGAGGCTCAGCGCCCATATCACAGTGGTTATGGCACCAGCCACATACACTGAAGGTGGCGGGTTTGATCCCGGCCCAGGCCAACTAAACAACAATGACAACTGCAACCAAAAAACAGCCAGGTGTTATGGTGGACACCTGTAGTCCCAGCTACTTGGACACTGAGGCAAGAGAATCATTTAAGACCAAGAGTTGGAGGTTGCTGTGAGCTGTGACACCACAGTACTCTACCAAGGGCGACATAGTGAGACTTTGAATTATTATTTTTTTTAAACAGGGTTGGGCTCTGTTGCCCAGGCTGGAGTACAGCAGCATCATCACAGCTCACTGCAACCTCAAACTCCTGGGCTCAAGCAATCCTCCTGCCTCAGCCTCACGAGTCACTGGACTACAAGTGCATACCAACACGCTAGGCTAATTTTTCTATTTTTTAGAAGGGATAGAGTTTCATTGTGTTGCCCAGGCTGGTCTCAAACTCCTGGCCTCAAATAATTCTCTTGTGTTGGCCTCCCAAAATGCTGCCATTGGAGGTGTGAGTCACTATTCTTTTATCTTTTTTAAAAAAAAATTGTGTCAATAGATTTAGAGGGCACAAGCAGTTTTTGATATATGAATGAGTCGTATAAAGGCAAAGTCAGGGCTTTTAGTGTACCTGTGACCCACACTGTGTACACTGCATTTAACAGGTAGTTTCTTTTTTAAAAAATACAGAGGGGACGGGGGAGGATGGGAGAAGGGAGGGTGATTGGTGGGATCACATCTATGACTTATCCTATGGGGGTACATGTGAGTCTTTCTAAATGTAGAATATAAATGTCTTAACACAATAACTAAGAAAATGACATGAAGGCTATGTTAACCAGTTGGATGAAAGTATTTCAAACTGTATATAGAAACAACACACTGCATCCCCCCCCAAAAAAAAATACAGAACGCTTCATGAATTTGCATGTCAACCTTCCACAGGGGCCATGCTAATCTCTGTATCCGTCCAATTTTACTATAGCTCCAATTTTGTGCTGCCGAAGTAAGCACCAACAGTAATTTCTAATCCCTCACTCCTTTCCATTGAGTTTCCAAAGTCTATTATACAGGAACTCTATGTGACCCCAGGCCTTTATCGTTAATGATCTCTCACTCTTCCAAATCCTTATGGGGATTATGTAAACCACTCATTTGGAATTTAACAAGTGATCTTTGTACTGTTATCTTTTTTTTTTTTTTTAAGAGACGAGTCTCACTTTATTGCCCTCAGTAGAATGCTGTGGTGTCACAGCTCACAGCAACCTCCAGCTCTTGGGCTTAGGTGAGTCTCTTGCCTCAGCCTCCCAAGCAGCTGGGACTACAGGTGCCCGCCACAACACCCGGCTATTTTTTTGTTGCAGTTTGGCTGGGTCTGGGTTTGAACCCACCAACCTCGGTATATGGGGCCAGCGCCCTACTCACTGAGCCACAGGCACCGCCCTGTTATTTTTTTTATACATATCCTTTCTTATACAAAGTTATACTATTGGGTAAAATGTATGATAATTCCATATTATGAATTATTCAATATCAATACATCCTTTCAGTTATCTTTAAAGTTCTCATAAAAGCCAGAAGTCGAAAGCTGTTTAGGACGTGAGTTCCGTAACTAAATAGATTCAGATAAATTAAGGTGCCCAGGAGTTAAGGGACCACAGAACCAGGTAAATTTTGGAAGCAGTGAGGACAATATGCTTAGAGAGAGATTGATGGAATGAGGACAATACCCGACGAGAAGAGAAAGAAGGGGTGGATTAAAAGAAGGCAGGACAGAATCGATCGGATTTACTAATTGATAGGCTGAGGGCAAAGGATCCAAGATGGAACAAGCAACTGAATAAATAATGGAGCAATTTAGAGAATACAAGAAAGCTTTACAGCTTTGAGGTGGGGAGAAATGTTGATTTTAGAATCAGACCTGATGAGTGCAAGATGTTCAGGTGTATACAGGTAGTGATTGTGGCTACGTGATCTGGAGCTCAGGAGAGAATCTTCTACTAGAGGTAAAGAACTTGAGAGTCATCGGCAAAGGAAGAGATTGCCCAGGAAATGTTTTATGAGAGAAGACGAGAAGGGCAATCAGAAGAGAACTACTTTAGAAAACAAACACCTTGAAAGGTCTGGAGAAAAAAAAAACATTTAAGAGAAAGATCTCTGAGACTCGGGATATATGCTCAGAGAAGCAGAAGCGTCCTCGCAAGAGAGAATATGATGGAAGCATAGAAAGGTGTTCATCCTCTCAGAAGAGAGAACAAAGAATGATTTCAAGTAGTAAGAGAACTATCTAACAGATCTGCCAACCTCTACTGAAGTATTTAGGAAGCTCAGAAAGAACTGTTCTCACCACTGAAGCTGTAGGTTCCGTGGAGAAAGATAACATGACTGTCTTGTTCACTGTTGTCTACTCCACTGAGAACAAGGCCAGCCATGCGTGGGCATTAACAAATACTTTTGGAACTAAACTGAAAGTAGAAACAAGGCCAAATTGCAACAAAAGCCAGGCTGCCCATGACGGCAAATGATGAGAAGAAACCTCCTGGGTATGAACATAGAGGCACCAAGGACCTGGGGTTGGGTGGAGGAGGGGGTTTGGATTGTTTTGCTTTGTTACCCTGGGAGAGACTTCAATATATCTCTTTTTTTCTTTCTTTCTTTTTTTTTTTTTTTTTTAGACAAAGTCTCTTTTTGTCGCCCTCCATAGAGTGTAGTGGCATCATAGTTCACAACAACCTCAATATCTTGGGCTCAAGCGATTCTCTTGCCTCAGTTTCCCAAGTAGCTGAGACTACAGGCACCACAACACCTAGCTATTTTTTTGCTTAGTAGGCCCAGGCCAGACTGGAACCTACCAGCCCCAGTGCATGTGGCCGGCAGCCTAACCACTGAGCTATGGGCGTCAAGCCAACATATTTTTGAGAAAGTTTCACTCTGTGGCCCTGGGTTGAGTGTCGTGGCGTCATCATAAATCACCGCAACCTTAAACTTTTGGGCTCAAGCAATCCTCTTGCCTCAGCCTCCAGAGCAGCTGGGACTACAAGCACCCACCACAACACCAGCTATCTTTTCTATTTTTAGTAGAGATGGGGTCTCAACCTTTGCCTAGGTTGGTCTCTATCTCCTGAGCTCAAGCAAATCCACCCGCCTCAGCCTATCAAGTACTAGGATTATAGGTGTGAGCCACCATACCCAGCCTGACTTCAACATTTTTTAAGAGAAGGAGAAAGAAGAATCCATGGAAAAGAGAGGAAAAAGCAAACATCTGCTCAGCTTTCATATGACCTTACTTAGAATTATATGCTAATTTTAACCCAAATGAATGCCTAATTCATTGAAGATTTGAATTTTCTTAAATGAGTAGGAAAAAAATAAATCAAAAAACAGAGGATTATGAAATAGAACAGAAGCAAGTGAATATGGCAAATTAGCTACCAAATCATTGTATTTTTCCCAACTTCTTATCTTCCTTTAATTCTAAACTCTCAAATTCTTTCCTTCTTTCTTTTTTTTTTTTTGAGACAGAGTCTCATTATGCCACCCTCAGTAGAGAGCAATGGCGTCACAGCTCACGGGAACCTCAGACTCTTAGGTTCAAGCAATTCTCTTGCCTCAGCCTCCCAAGTAGCTGGAACTACAGGCGCCTACAACGTCTGGCTATTTTTTTGTTGCAGTTGTCATTGTTGTTTAGCAGGCCCTGACCGGGTTCAAACCTGCCAGCCTCGGTGTATGTGGCCAGCTCTGTAACCACTGTGCTACGGGCACCAAGCCCTCAAACTCTTTCAAGATGTCCCTAAAGCACTGGCAATCAGACACTGTGAGACTCAGAGGGTACGGTGGTGAGAAGGGAAAGAGGGACAGAACTAAAGTGGGGAACAAAACAGAAGCAGCTGAGGGACCCTTCAGGAAGGGTATTTGTAAATCAGGGCCAGCAAGCTAGTTTTAGCTATTAATACAGAATACAGTAAGACCTACATCATTTAAAAACAAAACAACAAAAACGCCATGATCTCACACAAACTCCCATAGTTCAGAACACCTCAATTCTAAATCTACGGAATCTACTGATTATAAGCACTTTTTAAAAGAATGGATTAAAGAAAATGATACTGTGTCAGCAGTTTTTCTTATCCTGAAAATATTTCTGCAAAGTATCAACGCTGAAGCTCCTTGACCTGATTCTCCAGTTTTCTCCCTGGCTGGCCTCTTGTTTGCCTCCTACCTCCGGCCACACCAAACTACCTCTGGGCTTCCCAGGCTATCATCTTGCCTCCTACCACAGCTGCTTCGTTTCCAGAAAGATCTTTACCTCAACCTACAAATGCTCATTTTCAAGATTCAGCTCAAACAGTGCAGTGGCCTGTTAAATCATTGCACTCTGGGGAGGCCAAGGTGGGAGGACTGCTTGAGTTTGAGCTCAGGAGTTCAAGACCAAGTCAAGCAGAAGTGAGACCCCCATCTCTATAAAAAATAGAAAAACTAGCCAGGTATTGCAATGGGTACCTATGGTCCCAGCTACTGCAACTTGGGAGGCTGAGGCAGGAGGATCACTGGAACCCAGGAGTTTGAGGTTGCTGTGAGCTAGGTTGATGCCATGGTACTCTAGCCAGGACAACAGAATGAGACTTTGCCTCCAAAAAAAAAGTTTCAGCTCAAGCAGTCCTTCATAAAGCCTTTTCCTGATGGTGCCTTTTTGTTTCTTGCTGCCCATTACCCACTCTGTTTCAAAATACAATAGGTCAGGCCAGGCATGGTGGCTCATGCCTGTAAGCCTAGGCCAAGGTAGGTGGACTGTCCTGAGCTCACAGGTTGGAGACCAGCCTGACCAAGAGCAAAAGCAAGAGCCCGTCTCTAAAAACAGCCAGGCATTGTGACTCAAAAGTTGGAGGTTTCTGTGAGCTATGACACCATGGCACTCTACCAAAGGTGACAAAGTAAGAATCTGTCTCAAAAAGAATACAATAGGTCACTCTTTCATTGGTACTCCCGTATCCCCACTTGCTTCTATCATATACTTGTAGTATCTGGTGGTTTTAGTTGCATCATTGTCTGTCTGACCAGCCTACCACCACTTGAGGGCTGGAACCCTGTTTTTATTCATTGTTTATTCTTCAGAGCCTGGAACAGAACTTGACACATAATATGGACTCTAAGCAAAATTTAATATAAAAGACTACTGCCAAAAATTATAGAAATACAAAATTCCAAATTATTCATGAAAGTAATATCCTAACTAGATTCATACAGCTTCACAAACATTCCACATCACCCTTCTAGCTACTGAATTAGAACCATAGAAATAAGCAATCACAAAACAAAACCATCTTCAAATAGTGATAAATGTGCTGGTTTTTCGCCCAGATTATAAAGGATGCAAGTTAAAACATCACTCAGTGTATATTTTATTGTCTTCCTAGATGTAAATGTGATTAAAACTATAATTCTACATGTAGCAATGTGTTTCAATGACATTGCCATATTTCCATTGGCCTTAAGTTTGCAGATTCCTGTAGCCACAGAAATGTTTAACTTCTGAAATTCTAAGTAGAGTGATAGTCTATATTAGAAATCATCAATCTTTCATCTATTTAATATGAGTCATTTTTTCCCTATATTAAGGAGGCATGCAGAAAGTTTTAAACATTTTTAAATTATAAAAATGATATATGCTGGCTCAGCACCCACAGCTCAGTGATTAGGGTTCCAGCCACATGCATTGGGGCTGGTAGGTTAAAACCTGGCCCAGGCCTGCTAAACAATGACAACCACAAAAAAGACAACAACAACAAAATAGCTAGGCATTGTGTTAGGTGCCTATAGTCCCAGCTACTCAGGAGGCTGAGGCAAGAAAATCGCTCAAGAGTTTGAGGTTGGGCTCGGCGCCTGTGGCTCAATGGGCTAAGGTGCCAGCCACATACACCTAAGCTGGCGGGTTCAAATCCCCAGCCCGGGCCCGCTAAACAACAATGATGGCTGCAACCAAAAAATGGCCGGGCATTGTGGTGGGCGCCTGTGGTCCCAGCTACTTGGGAGGCGGAGGCAGGAGACTC